>VXBT01008117.1:19648-82148 GCA_013400235.1 Oriolus oriolus | reverse complement strand
TGACAGATTGTTCAAAAACAAGGTAATATTTTAAGGAACTGTCTATTGTAGAACAAAGGGTTATTGCCCATATACAAGCATATATGTGTGATATACAAATTATATGTATATAAGTGTAGTATACAGCTATGATAAAAGTAATTAACTTCTTTTTTTTTTTGTAAATTTTGGATCCTTTCATTTAAAAGTTAAAGTTGGTAAACCATGTATTTTTTATGACACCATAAAATGTCTGCTAAAGTTAAGCCTTTTGTGGTTTTTATGGTTACAGGTTTTTTCATCTCTGAATGACCTGTGTCCTTGAAATGTACACAAATGCAGCAGATTATGATCTGGCTTTTTCTGGTATCTACTGAGCTATTCTTACTCTGTTCACTGTGTATGGTCACACCATATATAAAGATTCTGGTTTGTATCCATTTTAATCTTTTTGGAAAAAAACCAACAAAACAAACCAACCAACCAAACCAAAAAACCCACCACCACAAAAAAACCAAACAAAAAAACCAACCAAACAACAACGAAAAAACCCTGCCACCAAAACCACAAAAAACCCAAACAAAACAAAAAACCACAAACAAAACCCCTACCCAACCCAGAATCAATTTTCCAGATAGAAAAGGGTTAAAGGAAGAAGAGAGGTATCATGCAGGTATTTTTGTGTAGATGTCTGCTGAAATTTTTTAGAAGTGATTAAGGGTTAGTATTTATCCATTGAGGAATTTCACTTTCCTTTTATAATCAAGCTGTCAATTAACATCTCCTGAAGCAGCAGAAATGGCTTTATGACATCTAGAGAAAGGATCTAGGACAGGAAATGTTTTCAAATCAGAACTTCTTTAATAGCATTAGGTATCAGCATCCTAATCTTATGGTCAATGGAGCATTAACTTAGATAAATCTGAGTACTGAACAAAATGCAGTGGGAAATCTGTCACAGAAAATGTTCATATATTTCAGATTTCTTGTGTATCTTTTTTTTAAGCGTAATAGTTCTTCTTCTGACATGTACAGCTACTACAGAAATAGGTCAGTAAATACAGATGCAATTCTTAAGTATCCAGATGTGAGAAAGGTAGGCAAAACTTCAAGTTAGTTCTAAACTAGGTCAAAACATGCAGTCTTTTCCTGTTTGATAAAAGTATGCAAACTTGACTGAACAGTCAGTTTGAAAAGTTAGTGTGCATAGAAGGAGATGTGAATGTGAAAATATAAATAATGACAAGCATTGAACCTTTTATTTTGGCTAAAATTTAAGATAATTTAAAATGTTTCATTCAGCAATACAAGTTCCCTTTGGTTCCACTGGGATACACACTTCAGCAAGTGAATCACATAATAACTTTGTTCAGTCATACCTCTTCCCTTGCTCCTCAAGGCAGTTTACAGTTCTCTTTCAAAAAAAGTCATCTGTCTCACAGGTTGATTAAAATGAACTTTTTTGGAACGTAAAAGTAGCAAAGCAACTAATATAGTCGGGAATTAAATCAGGTAACCTTGATCAAACAATTAACTCATCCTCTATTAAATCAATATTTACTGATGCTAATACTGGAACTAGTTCCGGTAGTTGGAATTACAGCCACTGATTTAGTGTCTTTATTATTAGTAATTAGGCTCCTGTCTTTCTCCAGTTCTACTTCTCAAAGCTAGTACTTGGCTTACTTGTAGAAACTGGCCTAGTTGATACCCAGAGTATGCACTCTGCACACAGCTGAAGATGCTTAGTAAGGCTGAATGCCCTCTCTGGTTGTGTGACGCCATGAGGACTGAAATGCGTTGAGGTGCGTGTTGCCACAGCCCAACTTAGACTGACTGCTGTGGAGCCATGTGGAGCCACGGCTTAAGGCTATTGTAGCAAAACCAGTTTTGCTGACATAAACTGTTGTAAGAAACAGGGAGAGTTCTGGCTGTTGCATTATCCGTATATTCTTGATGGAATTTTTCTTGCGATACAGCTGCAGTGGTGCTTTTGTGGCAGCTTCAGTTTACAGAGGTTCTTGTCACCCCAGTAACATTCTGTGTGTCCTCAGCACTTCCAGTAGGGCACTTAACTGTGACAGATTATGAATTAATTTGCTGTGATGCACTGATGTGATCATGAAGCTCTCTACTTATTTATTCTCTTTTCATTGTATAATATATTCTTTGCTTCTTGGATCTGATTATGTTCTTTTGGATGTTAAATTCTCCTCAAACAATCTTATATAGATTGATCTTATTCTTACTCTTGTTTGGGGAAGGATTTTCTTCAGCATGATCTCAGGTCTGCAGTAGCATCTCAGTGTTTGTTCTGCTCCTGAACTAGCTGAAGAGAGAAACTGTTCCAGTATTTTTCAGATCCTGAAGGATGTTTTGGTTCATATCCAGTACTGTGTAATCTAACATATACCTAATGAACATATGCAATAAAGTGGGAGATGCAGCAGCAAAATTGTAGTATCAACAAATACTAAAGTTTGATAATGGGATTGCAGTGTAATAATTACTGCAGAACATCATATTAGACTAGCTTAATATTTCTTTGACCTTCAAACTTACTTACATTACTCTTGAATCTATTTTTGTTAGCAAAAAACATCCTACTCCCAAGTATGGGTCCATCATTAGGATCAAAACTTGGATTCATTTCCTTCGAAAGATAGGAAATAAAGGAAATTGTTGTAATATAAATTATGGAACTGTTACTTTTGTCTATGACCTCCAAACCAGCATCAAGATAAGTGGAGAAAATACTCATTATATATTATAGCTAAATTCAGCATTTCCTAGATACAGTTTTTTTGCAGTGGTTAAAAGCCTTTTTTTATAAAACTGTGTATTACCTTCTAGGCCTGTAACTTTTGGGTGGGGGGCAGTTAACACTGATGTAACTTTTTACTGAAATAGAACCAGATTAACACAATCACTTGATTGTTAATTGCAGGCTGGCAAAAGAAAAAGTTATGTATGAAAAAGAAGCAAAACAGCAAGAAGAAAAGATTGAAAAAATGAAAGCTGAAGCATGTGATGATTATGGAATTAAGAAGCAGGTAAACTACCCTAGAACTTGTTTTATAAAATCCTTATTTGTTTTCATTTAATCATAGCCATCTTTAGATAGAGGAATCTCCTGTACTTTTTTATAGACTCTTGTTACATGAATACTAGACTGGAATCCTGTCAATTACAGAAGTAATAAAAAGCAGCTGTAGAAATTTTTAAGGTGTTAAAACTATAAGGATTATACTTTATATACATATATGGATTTTTATATATATATGGATTTTATATATATATATGGATTACTTAGTACTTTCTGTCAGGATGGCTGTTACTCCGTAACTGTATGTGAGGCCATCATGAACTCTTTCTCAGAAACACTAAGAACCTGTAGTAAATACAAGGTCTGGATGGATACAGGTAAATGAAGTGCTTGCTGCTAAGTGCAAATGTTAGAGCAAAGTGAGAATGCCTGCTTGTTAATGTGAAGGGGAAAAATTTCAGCTCTTGAGTACACCAGTATCCTTTTGTTAAAATGACAGACTTCAGAGAAAGAGAGCAGTGGGCATGCAGATGCGGAGCTGCTGGAGTTTGTAGTGAAGTCATAGATAAGGAAGTAGCATGCTGTACTTCGGTCTGCTCAAGAGTGTGGTTAGTGTCAGTGTCACAGTATGATTACATTTTTTCTTGGAAGGTTTCCCATGAGGATAGCAGTTGCAGGCAGTTGATACATACTCTTTTGGAAGAAAAAGTGTCACATTTCCTGGTCATGGGGAGAAGGCTTGCGTTTGTGAGATTGGTGTTTATTCACTACAGAAGTGTGAAATGTCTGTGTTTCACTGTGGTCTTTATATTCTTTCAACTAACTATGTTACCTTTTGATTACTTTCTTCCCCTAAGTATTTTCCAGATGCTTTCTCTCAAATCTTCACAGAAATCAAAACTGTAAACTAAAATTATTTTCACTTAATAGTCATAAACATAACCTTCTGATGTCCTGTCTTTATTTTTAAACAATGGAAGAATAGGTTAAACAGAATTCAAATATTAAATTAACAAAAGATAGGAGAAAGTGCTTTTAGAAAAAGCTAAACCAACTTTTTTTAGTAAATTCATATTTCAGTTCATATGTCCTGCCTTGCTTTCATTATGCCATGGGAATGAAATACAAATAAAGAATTTGTATACAAATAAAGATTTATATTTATAGAGCGGAGCTGTCTTCTGCCTCGCCAGACTGAGATTTGAAGATCCTACAAAACAATAGCCTTTCTGAAGATCTGGTGCTAACAAGAACTAATGAGTTCAATTCCTAGTTTTAGTGTTGCCCATTCATCAGATTATTTGACTGCATCATGGTATTTCCACAATGACCTGCAAGATATCATGAAAGTCAAAACCAGTGATGGCTGTGAACTTCTGCTTATTAAATGTTACATACTACTTGAAGGTATTTTCAGAGACCGATGACAAAAGCCTTCACAGAAAACAGTCTTGATTCATTCAGAAATTGCCTGATCCACTTTGAAAGCAATCAGTTCCTCCAGTGACATCTTCACTTCTTGTTCATTTAGTGCAATTTGCACTCTGGAAGTTGTTAATATTGTAGGTTATTAAAAATTTGGAGACTTAAGAGCAAGTTACATAGTACCAGGAGAGTTTGTTCAGAACAGTATTTCGGATACAGATAAGACTTTGAGATGTTTTTCAGAAAAAATACCTGTAGGTTACACATTTTAAGAATTGCCTCTTAGAGTTAATAATCTCTAATTTCTGTTTGAGGGTGAATAACTCTTAAAATATAGTTGTAGTCTTTATTTTGGTAATGAAAAGTAACATTTGGTGTATGGGAACAAATTCAGTCACTTGAGACTAGGACAACAGTTTTAACTATTAGTTTAGCTGAGGTATTAGCTAAATCGTGTATATGTATGTATATTTATGTATTTATATACACACAAATCAATCCAGAGTTCAGGGAGGGATTCTTAAAAAGCTTAAAAGCAATACTTTCTCTTGGTGTACTACTGTTTACATTTAGCTTTCTACTTACAACTCAGAACATACAGTTTTACACACAAAAGTGAATATGGAAAATTTCACTTTAAGTGATTAATGCTGTTCGTACAGCTTATGTAGTCTTCAGAGTGTGTCTGGCCTGTAATGAGGGGTCAGTCCCTTTGTAAAACAATGGGTTGTGACTCAGTATTTTTCTCCTAACTCCTTATGCAGTGGAGCAACTCTTGGCTCCAGTGGACTCAAGTATTCTCTAGCTGAGGCAGTGACCATCTGCGATGGTTGGCAGTTGTTAGATGCTAACTCTCATCTGAACTGTCCAGAAAGACTTGCTTAATGAGGATCAGGTTCAATACCAGAAAAAGAAAAAGGACAGTTTTCTTGCAGTGCTGTTAGATGCTGACCAAAATTATAATTAGAAGATTCCATTTTAGTGTGCAAGAACACTTTGTTATGGTAACAAATATTAAAATACTTTTGATTTATCCCACCAGGTGCAAATGCTGCTTATAATTTCTCTGGGTAGCAGGAAGTAGTGTAGTTCTACCTCCCTGCGGATTTTGTCATAATGAAGTCTTAGTTTCTACACAGCTGTAACAATTCTCAATATAGGAAGATTTGCCACAGAACTTCGTAATACTACTTCAATAGAAAATTTTCACACAGTATCATTTGAGTGCGGACTAATGACAGAAACCTGTAGCCTTCTGTATTTCTGTGGTTGTTGATGTTCATATAAAAACATCCTTTCACAGCTCATGCTTTTATCTTGAGACTTGTGAGTGAGGGGAAAGCAAGATATCTACTCCATATTTTCTCTCTCTGGGATTGTAGATGTACTCTGGTGGTTTTGCTAACTGGCAACATTTTTACTGATAAGTGAAATTTTCATTTTTTTAAACGTAATTCTACAGTTCCAAGTTACTTCTTGAGTAATGTCATTTCTAGATGAATTAAAATCCAATGGATTTAACATAAAATTTAATCTGTGTGTCAAAAAGTACATGAGTATATATAAAGTACATCTTGCTAATACACAGGTTTTTTTCAAGTATTTTTGAAAACTGCAATTTCTCTTGCTTTGTTGAGTAAAAGTGTGCCTTCTGAAACAGCTAAAAAGACATGCATTTGGAAACTATTTACTATTTTGGAAAATAATGTGGAAGATGGTAATTTGCTGCTAATCTTGTTACTGGAGGACTACTTGCTGAAAGGAAGGTTGTAATGTTCTAGAACTTCTTAAATTTTAAGTGTCTGTTTAGCCTCAAAGAAATATTCTGGTTAGTTCAGTTTGCTTTTTACTTTCTCAGCTCTTTCCAACTCCCCCATCTGCTTCTCCTTGTGTATTTGAACAGTACCTTTAACAAGCACATTTTGTTTCCTGAAAACCCAGCAACTTGGAATTCTCTGGACTAAGTACAGAATAGTATTCCTAACACAGACCTGGTACTAAAGATGGATTCAAACTTTCTGAAATAATCCAAATGATAAAAAAGCATTACTGTGATCCTCCTTTTCCCCTTCTGTTTTCCAAAGAGTATTTTCCTTTTTATCTAGGCAAATATAAGTACCTTTTGGATTCCAGACTTTATGTCTTTTGTGTCCTAAAGTGATCTGCTTTAAAAGAAACAGGATTAGCCCTTACCTGAGAGGAGCTGCAAAGAAAACTCATTTGAAATACCAAGGTATTACATCTAGAGGGTTTTCTCGTCCTCCTTCAGCTTTCATGCTAGAAGTGGTAGCTGGTTTGTTGTTGACACATGGCCATTTCTTGAAGCACTCAAGCACTGTAGAAACAAAACAGTGTTCTCCAGTTTTTTATTGAAGCTTTCCTTCAAGGTCCTTCAGGAGTCTTTTGATCAATGTATTTGACAGCTTGCCTACAGCAAGTGTGCTGTTGTATCCTGTATTTGTGGATAGCTCAAGCTTCTTTTGGGCCTGAAAGGAAGTAGAACTCATAAATCTGGGTTTCCTACAATTCTTGTATGCATTTGTGGGTTTTTTCCCTGTCCAAATTCACCTTAAATGCTGTATCTCCTTTGAGTTCCTGCCTCCCCGATGCCCAGCTTCTTCCTACATCATCTGTGCTGTACTACTCCCTATGTCCCCACACCACCATCCTGGCCGAGCACACTGATACTACCAAGACCCAGTGCCTTGATACTACTCCCTGTTTACTCCTGAGGTGCAAAGTACTACAATGGTGTGGATTTAAGTTACAAATATGGATTAGCCAGCCAGTAGCCTTACCATGATTATTTTTTGTGTGCTACAGTCTCTTACTTAGTGGGATTACTAAATTTTGGAACCTTTAGTGTTTGTGATGCTTAGTGATAGCTTTTTTCTTCTAGGTCTCTGTCCTTCCACCAGATATGGCTGTAATTAGTCAGTGGATTCCAAGTGTTTTACAAATTTTTTGAGGAAAAGTAGTTCAGACCAGTAGCACTTGTTCTAGCAAACAATTATCTGCATGTCTTTTGTTAACTCATCTTTTGAGTAGATCCATACTGTTAAGATTATCTGTACAACAGAAAACGGGCAAGTGATTATGTGACAGTATTTAAAAGCTAGACTATATATTCATATATGTGTATATAATTGGTACATATATGACTAATTTACATTTGTCATGGTTTTTCGTCTACCTCTTCTGTTTAGAACACCACTCTTGTCACATGAAGCAATACTGCCATTATACCCTGTGACCCAGTAGTATATCAGGCTCTCCTAAGAGCAAGGAGAATCCCTATGGAGGTTTGGTGGGGGGGGGTTGAGTTTTATTTTTTGTTTTTCTGGGTTGGTTTGGTTTGGTTTGGGGTATTTTTGTTTTGTTTTTTGTTGCTTTCAAATTATTTGTGGATCTGCACATCTCTAAATCTCTTGGTGTGATGTGGGTCAGCTGGGAAGAAAACCCAAATCAATATACTCTACTTCTGTCTTTTTGAAGCTGATAAAAGTGATATCTCTCCCTCCCTCATTATTATTGCTGCATTTTCAAAAGTTATTAAATTGTTCTTATCTCAACCCACAGGGGTTACCTTTTCTTCCTGTTATCTTCTCCCCATCAGGCTGGGGGCAGGAGCAAGTGAGCTGCTGCTTGGTACTTAGTTGCTGGCTGGGGTTAAACAACAGTCCTTAGCTGGAGCTGGAAGTGCCCCGGTCTCGTCAGTGGAATTTGAGTAGCTGCAATACATGTCACAGGGACAGAAATGGCTGCAGTGCCTGGCACTGGAGTTTGAGTGGCTATCGTGCTTGCTAACAACCCTTACAGTTCTGTCCAAAAGTCGGGCAGAATTTTGATAGAATTTGGAGACCAAACATTTTTAAAAGTCCAGTCCTAAAGTTTATATAATTATTTGAGCTTTTGACTTCGCTTTATTATGTGTATTTGTAAAAGTAACTTGTCTGTCTGGGACTGTCAGCATTCCTTGAAAAAAAATTGGTTTATGCAGAAGTTAAATGATAATGGTTCCACAAAAATTCTGTTCTAGTTTCCAGCTTGCACCTACTGAATATAGTTCTAGGATTTATCATCCTTCTGATTTTTATTCATCATTGCATAACCATTGGCAAATATAAATAAAAGCTGGGTAACCCTTTGGAAATCAGTCAAATGTTTTGAATAGAACGATTTGGGTAGATTTGTTCATTTCTTAGAGCAGGCAGGACTACAGCTTACAGATTCTAGATTTATGTGGCTTCTGAGGTCGCTTACCTAGTGGCACATATCAAATAAGTTACTAATTTCATATCATCTGCCAGCTTTACAACACACAAATATTTAGCAATGCTGGTGCAAGGAAGTAATTATTGGATATTCTCACTCCCATAGGTATTCTACTACATAAGGCAAAAGGCATCATCTCATGCAGTTTATGGAACACCTCATTCTATTGATGTTACATTGACCGATGGAAGTGTAAAATTAGAAACTAAAGTTTTTTCTCTCAAAACCAAATGGACTAAGTGACACTTGAAAACCTGGTGATGATGTCTTGTTTACATTAAGCCTTCCTGAATACATAAATACATTCTTAGCTATAGCTTAACGTCCCTTTTACAATGACCTTTTGGCACAGCAGTGCTAATACTAGCAGGACAATACAACATAGGAATGACAGAAAGAAATAAGCCATTTAAAGGGAAGGTTTTCTGTTGCAGGTTATCCTGAATGTAGATGTTTCATATGTAAATATCTAACAGATTTTAATTTCTAAATAGATTTAACATTACTGAACAGCTCTGCATATCTTTTCTTGTCAGTGTTTGGTGTTCAGATCCAGAAATGCTCCATGAAATAAATGTTCCCTTTCTAAAAACTGATGTTGTTTTCTTTAGGAGGTGGCAGGATTTTCAGATTCAGTGGGGTGCCAGTTTAGTAATTTTGTTCAAAGTGCATGGTGAGAATAATCTTTATCCTAAAATGAAGCACAAGGATATGTAATAACTTTTTATGCATGATAAGCATCAAAAATATGAGCCTGCTGGTCTTTGCTTTTCATTTTTCTTTACCTTTGTCTTTCAGTCAGAGCCTCCTGCAGTCTGCACACAATGTGATCAATAACTCAATAACTTTTTTCATGCAGTAATTATCTCTATGGGGTATTATCTGAACATTCTTTTTCTTTATTACCCAAAAGATGCAGGAGATATTTGTGTAACCAGCTGATCCCATTTTGGATGAAGCTGGTTCATGACAGCAGGAGAAAGTTTGTTTTAAATAGACTTTTTAACAAATGCTGAAAACCTTACTAAGCTGTACTTTTTTCCTAAGGGAAAGATTATTCTAAATACTGTCTTGCACTTAATACTTGATATTCGGTTAAGCACAGAGTAAATGGAAATGTGTTGTAAATTAACAGAGTTTTAAGCAATTATGCTAAGTGAGTATCTTTTAGGAAAAGAAGCCTATTCAGAATACAGGCGCAACTGTTCTGAAATTCCTAGATAATGACTAGATCGCTGATTTTTCAGAGTAAAACCTTATCCTAAAAGATGATGTTTCTATCTGGAATGTATTCTGACTTCATTGGCTTCTAATTTTCACAGATCGAGATCTTGCAAGAGTCACGAATGATGATTCCGGACTGCCAGCGCAGACTAGAAGTTGCACATGCAGAGCTTACTCAACTACTAGTGAGTATTGCACCATACCCCACTGATGAAGTGCTGCAGTTCCTAGGTGCACTTGGATAAACAACTGCAGCAAATTAAAACTGGATTAAAGAATTCGTTTCCATAGGTCCAAACACCAGCATCCTATAAGATACCAATATTTTGCTTTAGATAACTGTCTTTGCAGACTTGGTCTGTTTTAGAAGCTGTTTTTAGTGGAATGTACTCTTGACATACACTTATACCAGACTGTGAAAATGGGCTCAGAACTCCTGTGCTAGCTCCATCATCAGAGAAATCAGTTCACTCACTTTAGGTTTTATAGATAGTGTAAATGTTTATAATATGCTTCTAGGGATCTGAAACTGTCAAAATACTTTGGTTACTACTTTTATTCTGCTATGGACAACTCAGGTGAGTCCTTGCTGAGTATTGCTTTAAGTTTTATTAGTGAAGTGAGCAGTACTGCCATGTTTTTTAAGATACAAATACTTGCAGGAGTAAAGAGTATGTTGTACAAATAGATTCCCTGAACCTATACTACATTTGGACATGATCATGCTTATTTTAAAAGCTGCGGTCTCATCAAGAATTCAGCTACACATGTTGGTACACAATAAATGGGATTGTGAAACTAAAAATATACAGCCTAAATTATGTCCCAGACATAGTGGTGGCTAAAATGCAAATACTTTTTTAATGGAAAAGTCAAAGTATTCTAGTCTCAGGTAGTTTGCCTTACAGTTTTCCAGAATAAATGCTCAGTACCTGACAGGATGTAGGGTCTTTCTGTCATTCAACTAGTTACTTAACAGTTAGTCAGTCTAGATTTCAGTGGCCTGCAGAAATGGTGCTATTGATTCATAATATGCAAACTTAAAACAAGGAATGGGGGCAGTTACTATTGTTGTTAAGAATTTGGAAGTCTTCACATGTTGTTTTCTGTGCTTAGCTCACCTTCAGTGCTTTTATTAAGATTTATTGTAATATGTTTTTCAATTTTCAGTCTATTTAAGCATTTTTCTAAGAGTACTCTTTCTCTGAAGTTTGTTGTTACTGGTTCCTTGGTTTTAAATATTTAACACAATAAAATGAAGGTATGCATAGGTCAAATCTACTTGCACATGACAGCCATTATCTGGGACCTTAAGCAGGGCAAAAGAATTTACCTGTGCTTTGAGTAACATAGAATGTGTGTTCTCAAAAATTATATATCCCTCATTTCATAGAATGGTTTGGGTTAGAATGAACCTTTAAAGATCATCTGTTCCAACTCCCTTGCAATGAGCAACTACATCAGGTTGCTTAGAGCCCCATCCAGGCTGACATTGAATATTTACATGTATGTGGCACCTACCACCTCTCTAGGCAACCTGTCCCAGTGTTTCACCACCCGCACTGTAAAAAAAACTTCTTCTTTATATCTAGTCTGAATCTATTCTCTTCTAGTTTAAAGCCATCANATTTCTTTCTTATATCCAATCTAAATCAACTGTCCATCAGTGTAAAGCCATCGCCCCTTGTCCTGTCACAACAGGCCCTGCTAAAAAGTCTGTCCCCACCTTTCTTGTAGGCCCCCATTAAGTACTGAAAGGCCGCTATGAGGGCTGCCCAGAGCCTCCTCTTCTCCAAGCTGAACAAACCCAACTCTGGGCTTGTCCTGAAAGGGGAGGTGCTCCAGCCCTCTGATCATCTTCTGGATGATCACTGAACCTCCTCTGGACTCGCTCCAACAGGTCCATGTCCTTCCTGTGCTGGGACCCCAGAGCTGGATGCAGCCCTGCAGGTGGGGTCTCACCAGAGCAGAGCAGAGGTGCAGAATCCCCTCCCAGGCCCTGCTGGCCGCACAGCACTGTGTGAATACTGAGTGGCACTGTATGAATATTGAATCTGTAAAAATGAGAAGTAAATAGGAGTAAGTTGCTTAATTCTTCTGTATTTGACTCTGGCGGAAGATACTGGATTACTTAGCATAACTCTGGTGCTTTCTTGCTTTTAAAATGTACTGAAAAATGTAGATACAGCTCAGAAATTGCAAGAAAACCTTCCCAGGCAGTTATTGCAGAGTTAATCACAGGCTATAAATTTGAATCCTAGTTTAACTTTTGCTAACTGGTTCTTGTTACTGTTACCTATGAACAGATGGTGAAAGGCACACTTGACCACAGCCGTCAATGGAGCACATAGAGACAGAGTTTATTAAATCTAACATAAAATTTATTTAAATAAGGCCAAGCATTATTTAATTAAGAGTGTGACTGCTATAGATACTGGGGAGTGGGCACTTAACCTTCACCCACATTTTGGGAAGAACATTTTTGTGGCAGGTTTTTTACTAATTACTAACACTATAGCTTAATTAATGTAATTCCTCTGTATTAATTACAATACTGTATTACCCGAACAAATTTAATTTTTTAGTTCTTCTTGTTAAATTCTGTACTCACTCAAAATGTACCATGCAGAAATGGTTTTAGAAATGTAGTAGAAAAATATTGTTTTAATTTTTTGTTACTGAAAATTTTAAATTACAGGTAAATATTGTGTAATGATATAATTTATATATTAAAATAACTGTAATTTTTTAGGTCTCCACTGAGGTTTATATTACTTGATTTTTTCATTCTTAATGTCAAGAAGCTTAGGAGCCCTGGTTGAGTTTTTGTGCATTAAGTTAAGCTCCTAATGAAAGAAAAAACAAGTTAAATTATTTGGAAATTTCTGAAAGAATGTATTTAGGTTTAAGGTCAAATAATAAATTATTGTGTCTTCATGTAGCCAAGGTTCTGTCTAATTATGTCTTCCTACTCATGTTGCCCTTCATAAGGAGTAAATTTCCTTTACTCAGTTTTTTGGGTCTGGGATTTACTTAGCTAAGAAAATTTATGGGTGAGTTCAGGGACTTGTTCTACAGCATCTCTGCGTAGTGAATGGCTAGAAAAAGAAGGATGAATTTTTTTTAACGCAGCAAGATTCAGGGTATCTAAATAATCCTCGTGGCCTCAATTAGAAATCAAAGGTGGGGTTTTTTGTGGGATAGCAATGCCTGTGCTGGTTTTTGAGGCACTCAGCCATAATGCTTCCAGCACTTGCTGAGGTATGCAGAGAGCACAGCAAGCACCATGCCAGCTTATGCTGTGAAATTTGACTCTTAACGTTGATTGTTGTAAAACTCTGCTTAAGTAGAGCCAATTCTGTACTCTGTAAACTTATGAATAATCCAAATAAACACCACTGAAGTTAGGGAAAACTTGTAGGGGCAGAAGCTGTTGCTGCTCAGCTGGAAACAGAGCATTCAGATTAAAGTTGATAATAATCAATTTACAGTTATGAGCTCACTCTATTAAGATGACAAAAAGCCTTTGAATAAAGGATGCAGAATCCTAATGAGCTGTAGAAGGTAATTAACATCTCCTTTTGAAATCTCTCTTAGTGAAGGAAGACCTTCTCCCAGAGTGGAACTGCTGCATAACATAGACCCCATGTTTGTGGATGATTTCCCATGTGAGTATGCTCAAGATTTATTAAAAGTACAGTTTATCTTCTGAACACTTCCTGTCTTCTGTAAGTGAAGTCTTTTCTTCCATGTGAAACAAAAAACAGTAGGATACCTTTTGCTTTTAAGTAAATAGCTTTAAAATACAGAAACATCGTCCCCTGGATAGTGTAAGTACTTCAACATGATCAACATGGGCTTCCTACTTCAGAGAGCTCTGAAACACTGCTGAGTAATGAATTAAAGTACTTTGGGACATGGAAATGTTGAGGAGCAGCTGTGTGCCTGAGGTGCACAGGGAGGCACACTGCCAACAACCCTTTCCAAACCCTCTCTCCAGAGTTCCAAATGAACTGCTTGCCCTAATGCATCTTGATACAGCCGTATAATATGACCTTGCAAATGGAAAGCTTGAGTTTGTGAGGAGCTGAGAAGTTCCAAGCGTTGTGATTGCTTTTGTTCCATAATCATGTGGGCTGGATCCTTAATGCCACAATCACATGAATTGGAGCTGAACTTTGCTAATCCTATAGCTCTTTTTGAGCACCATCTGTTTTATGATTCAACATTGCTAGTTTGCTAAGGACTACAAACTTTTAAAGCAGACATTTTTTTCATACAGAACATTGGAACAGGTTCCTTCCAGTGTTTTTATAGCATTTCTGTATTTCATTATATAAAGAAGTAAATCTGGGCAGAGAAAAAGTCGTGCAATGGAGACAGTGATCTGTTGCCTGCAAGACAAATACACGTTGTGCTGCAATAACTGGATGGAAATGGGTAAGGTTGCCCTTTGCAATGCACATCTGGTTCTGTGATGCTTTTCTGAGAAGGAGCAACATTGTGCCTATGTAGTGCTGGGCAGCAGTGCTTGAAGATAATTCCTACATACTGATTGAATTAAGGTGTAGCTACTCCAATTTCCCTTCAAAAAATGCTCAGTGAGTCATAGCATTCCTGTACAGTGCTGTGGCCTGGTGAGGTATTCTCAGGCAGACTTCAGAGACCATCTTTTCCTTGTGGGAATGGCCTGTGATAGAGCTCATGGAGGTGTTTGAGTAGACAGATTCCTGGAGTAAGCAGAAGGGGGGCAAGCAAGTGAGGTTTGCAGGAACCTGAGCTCTTTGGAAATAGGGCCCCAAATGTCTTCCATGATGCCGTGCTCTGATGATTGTTCACTGTTTGCTACAAACATCGTGTCCTTAGTTTTTGTGTGCATTGCATGAAATATGAGCAGGAAGCGAGGCTGGGGGTCAGAAACTGTAGTCGGTGGAGCTCTTGTGCTGGATGAGATGCGGATTTTAATGAATTTTATGATTTTAAGAATCATGAACAGAGGAGGTTATATGCATGCCTATAAATTTACGATGTTTTTATGTACCTTTCGAAACTGCAGTAATTAAAACCAAAAACTCTTCTTACATAACGTTCATATGCACCGTACAGGGTTTTCCTGTCTCTTCTCAGCAAAAGCCTGTTCTTTTGGAAAATTATTTTGTGCCTCCTAGTGAAATTATGCTGTGTCATATAAGGATTAAAATTTCTGTTTAGCAGCCTGAGTTATTAGGAGTAAGTGGATATATATGTAAGTCAGCTGATTTCTAGTTACTGTCTGTTTTTCGTTTATTGAAACTGAGTAAGAAGTTTAGAATTAACATCTAGAAAAATTATGCTGGTGTATCTATTATGGATAGATTGGGGAGACACAAAACTTGGGATGTACAAGTACTTTCAGATTTTCAGCAATCATGGCTCTCTTCATATTTTGTTAGGTTTTTTTTAAAAAAAGCAACTTAAATGGTCCATGCAATCTTCTTGTCACCAAGATGATAAACTGTGTTACCCTGGAGTCCTGCTCTTTCCTTGACTGTTTATCGTTTCCATGTCCTAACTGTTTTGACATCGGAGTACTCTCTTGCCTGTGGTGCTAAAATACATGTTTGCAGGTTTTGCTGGGTTCTTTATAAACTCCTGTGTAACCTTTTACCTTCTTTATGCACATTTTGCCGTTGCCCTGGTCTACTTTGAAAAATCACATCACCTAAATCATCTTGTGTCAGATGAGGTATCCCTATTAAACTAATGCTTTCTTTTTTTGTAGAAATTTGAATTAGGAAGTGAAATAATAACTGGAAGATAAGATTAGCCAAATCTTTGAGTTTGCAGAGTACTGTGGAATAGCAAATAGGCAACTGAATCTCAAGATTCTGTTAAACATAACAAAAAAAGGACTTTTCAGGTTTTTGTGGGTAATCAGATGAGAAGACAGTGCTGTTGGAGTTGGGCACATGTAGAGCATTAAGTTACTATTTCACCTGCACTCAGTGCAGGTTCAGTGTTCCTGAACTCTTGAGTGGTTTCGCCTTTAATGTATACATTCTTTCACCACAATATATTTTTATTTAATGGATGCATTTATCTTCATCTCTATCAGAATAGACTGATAAAATATATATATATTTAGTAGCAGGAATGATGGGGTATCTCATGACTTAAATAGGGTTTTTTAACTGAAATAGGAAAACTGAGCTTTGTTCTGGTCAGATTTTTTGCACCAAAATAAGCACTCCTTCAGGGAAGAATCTGTGCAAAAGGCATTAATTAGTTTAGTGTCAAGTCAGCTGTTACAGCCAAGTTTTCAAAGAATGTTAAGTTAAAGTAATAAGACGTGGTGCCTTGATTACAGAATTAACAACACCTCTGCTACTGTGGTCGGTTAGAGCTGACCTTGGGCTGTGTGTTTACCACTTGTGGGGTAACATCACATAACTTTTCAGCTTCTCAGACTGAGCGCCGGTTTCTGATCTCTGGACATCAACCAGGGTTACTCCCGCAGATCTGATGAATCTACTGATCAGCATCTGCTTACCTTTTTTCAGGACCTGAGGTCCAGTGGCAAACACTGTAGCCCTGCAGTAGTCCTGTATTGAAGTGCTGCACTTCTCCTTTTGTTAATACTAAACAGCACAAGAGGGAAAACACTGTAAACTAGTTTGCCTGCAGTTCCGTTTTACAAAAAAGTGCTCATTTCACTAACTACTTCAAGTAAATCATTTTCTCTCTCAGAAGGCAGACTTTCTTCATTCAAATATAAACCCTTCCTGTGGTCTGACACACACAGGCAGTGTTTTAAACTGTAATTCTTCATTTTTCGTCTTTAGTGTTAAGGGAAGTATTCCTCTCCCTGGCTGCAGACCTTCCCTGCAGCCTCCTTCTGACCTGTGCCAGTCCAGTGGAGTGGTTGGGGTTAAAAACGAGCTTTTTTCTCAATGAACTGATCTAGTTTGTGGTGCAGACGTACAACAGTTGTATTTGTGTAAGAGCAGACAGTGGAATGAAAACCTAGGGTGAGATCTCCAAAACTAGGATAAGAGGAGTGGGTTGTGGTCTTTGGGGGTTGCAAGGCCAGTCTGATGGTGAGCTATTGCCAGCCTGTCCTCTCCCTTTCTTCCGTCCTTTCTCCTTCACTTGTGTTAGGTGTAGAAATCGTATGGTGATGAGATTATTGTTCTGCCAGATCAGCTTTCAGACTGTTTTGGGTAGCCAGGCAAAAGAGGAGGAAAAGTTTCTACTGCATCAGTGGGCTGAATCAACCTGCCCTGTAGCTATGTGACTGGGAGCAGGGGACCAGTGTGTGGTTGGTGGCAGATGGAGGGTCTGGCCACAGGACTTGCCAGCTAAGATCAGTTCTGACCACATTGTGAGCCTCAGCCAGAGGGAGTAGTCCCATGGAGTTTAAGCTAGTAGGCTGCTGCTGCTACCACAGAGGATATGCTGCCTCCCACAGTGCCTCACCACTGCTCCCCTTTCTCATGGGTCACCAAAACTGCTCATGGAGCTGGGCTGTGGACCAGGTCAGGATACTGGTTCAGATTTTAATAAGCCTTTTTTTTCCCCCTCCGGATGTATGCTGGATAGCCAAGTGCTCATTTTGGCACAAAGAGTGGGACTAGAAGGAGTTTTGGGGGACAGGTGAGACTGATTCGCTTGGCTCTGAAATTAAACCCTGAGGTTTCTGTTTCCTGATACATGATGGAGTGATCCAACAGGTTTCTGCTGAGGATGTGCTTTACTTCCCCTCCCCCCCATTCCCAGACACATGCTCCTAGTGCTTATTTTGCATTCATTTTGGCACTCTTTGGATACCTCTGTGGACCGATCCAACTTGCTAGCCTGGTTTCCTCTGTCATGTGGGTTGAATCTGCACGTTGGAGGGGCTGATGGATGCCGGAGGCAACCCAAGGCAGGGGCAGGGAGGCTGTGTGGTTGGAAGAGAGGAGGCAGAGGGAGAGGCAACCCTTGTAGTACTGTCTGGCTGCTTCTGGAGCCAGAACCCCAGGGGGAGGGAGTAGGAAGCCACATCTTCTGGTTAACCTTGCTGTGCTAAACCAGTCTGGTGAGCTCTGCAGATGGAGCTGGACCCATGCACCTCAGAGGTGATTGCTCCTCTCCCTCCTTGCTAAAAGCCATTGCTTTTGTCTTTCTGATTGTTTCTTCATCACACTGTTGATTATTATCAGAAGTGATGAATGTATGTCTCAATTGCTTGTCTCAATGTAGATTTGCAGTTTATTAGAGAGTTTACAATTATGTAAATTTGCTGTGAAAAATCTACTGTCTTTCAGGTTTGGGCCTGAAACATCCACATTTTCTGTTGGGTTTAAGGATTCAGTAGTAAAATAAGGAAATTAAAAACAGAAAGCTAAAATTATGTTGAGAGTATAATTTTCTCTGTGATGTATAGGTTAAGAAAGCACAAATAAAATGTGTAAAGTAACTTAAAAATTGCATAAGTCAAAACTCTGATTTGCATACGTTTGAAGAGAAAAGAAGCAAAATTGTTTTGCCCCATTTTTGTTACTGTGTCTTTAAAAATAAAAAAATAGCCAAGTTGTTGATGGTTTGGCAGCTGTACAGATGACATCAGCTCTTCCATTGTGAAAGATGTGCTGTCTTTTAAACAGCCTTATGGCATTTCATCAAGTTTTGGTGATTCAGCTAAATTAAAACCCAACTGGTTTTAAGTCTCAATTCCCCTAACTGCTAAACCAAACTTATTTCTGACCACAGTCATTGCTAGATGGCCTGTCTTGAAGCAGCATTGAAACTTTATATCCCACAGAAGGCAATTTTATTTTGAGAATCAGAACTAAATTACATGCTGAAAGGAAATGTACCCTTTAATTCAGAGTTTTTAATCAGGATCTGTCAGTACACGCTGTATTAGTTTTAATCTGACTTGCTAAATTTATTAATGAATTTAGTGACTTTCACAAAATCTTGTAGACTACATGTGTAGCATAACTTTCTCTTCAAAAAGAACTTGAATTTCTTTAAATTGGAAAGATGTATTCAAAATAAATGTGTTTTGGGTGGGGCCGGCTTGGGCTGAGAAAAACTTCTACCTTCATTTAAAATTCCAAACTTAACCATAAACTAAAACTTAAAAGGCATAATAACATTGTAGATTACTAATTGTTGTCTATGTATTTGGAAGATGTATCTATTCAGAGGCAAACATCCAAGGCAGAGAACTTGTAGAAACATTTTTGATTTTTCTACAAAGTTTTTATTTGCCTAGAGCAAAATTAATCAAATTTTACATTGCTCTCCTTGACATTTGAAAGAAGGCATTACCTCATATATTGCACTATTAATTGCCAAAATAAATGATGGCTTATAACAGGATAGGTTTGCTATATGCAGAATGAACATATGATATATTACAATAGAGAAACCATTTCTGTTCTGGGACTGATGTCTTGTTTGTGGACATGAAAATTGCATTGTAATGGCTGTAGCATTATATATTATATCCATACATATACCAAGATGATTCATCTTGATTAAGGAATAGACTCTCTAGGCTCCTCTAGGTCCCATTTATTACTTATTTTGCCTAGGTAAAAGATGATTCCTGAGACTTTGTAGGACAGAAATTACTTCTTCCCCAGTTCTATTACAGATGGTCTAGCTAGTTTAGAATTATTTAAAAAAAAGGAGAAAAAAATAAGAAAAAAGTGGGAAAAAAATTCTTATAATGGAGTTATTCAGTAGCTGCAGAAGATGCATGGATGAGTGTGCTGGGTGGGCATTGAACAGGATAAATATACTCCGTGTCCGTGACAGGCTTAAGACTCAGAATCTACTCTCGAGTCAAAACTGTGTGGAAAATTGACCAGTATGGTCAGCTGACTGAGCTTACAGAGTGACTGCTGGAATGGGAGAACGGTCAAGAACGGACAAAAAACCAGATATGTTCTTTACTTCTCCAAATTACCATTTTTCTGCAAAATTGTACACATGCATGCTGACCATTTGGACTCTGTCATCTTCCGAAAATCATAAATTGCAATGACCCCCTGTAAGTTTGTAAGGCAGGAGCTGCCAACATAGGACCTTGGGTCCCTCAACAACTTCATGCAGTGCATGTCATGCTGACCTGGCAGTTTTGGGCAGAGCTCAGCTCCACTCCTTAATAGGAGGCTGCTGTTCCAGCTTGCTCTTCTGCCATTCACATCAGAGATAAGTGGTGTTTTTCTTTTGGCCGTCAGCTATATGAGTTTTTGGGGTGTAGGTCTTGCTGTCAGGAAGTTTGGGCTGTGGCTCTGCATTGCCTTGGCTCTTAGCCCATCTGCATCTCAATGTGAACCATCCATCCCTGCAGTATTTAATAGTGGAGGATTGCATGTTTGGTGAGCCTCATAAATACTAATCCCTGTGTTTCCTTTGGGATGTAGATAATCTCTTCTAGAATTTAGAAATGTTAGGTCACTTGATTAAGTGTGTAATGCAAGTGTCATGATGGGAATCCAGAAATCCCTCTATACTGCTTTTTTATTCTTCATTGCATTCTTTAATTATTTGAATGTAACACTAGGATTTTATATCTTTATGCAGGTCTTGATGTAAATGGTAGATTACATTTTTTAAATGAAATATCTCTGAGCCATAAGCCTGAAAAATTTTCATTGTGCACAGGTTGTTAGAGTTGCTGCCCAGTTATCTTTACCTTCAACACTACCTCCTTACAGTGGTGCAGATGGGGTTTGGGTGTTTCACATGTAAGGCCACCACAACGTGACATATCTTCAATAATTTGTAAGTTCCATTGCAATCAGTTAAAATTTGTTTCCTGGGAAAAGTAAGATTTTGATTTTTGTTTTCCTTGTTTTCCCATTGGAAGTGAAAGTCTAAAATTTCTTTTTGCTGTCTCTCTTTTTGTGATGTTTAACATTGTAGGCTGTAATATTAAGTTTGCTCTTATTTAGAATAACTTCAATTTTTTCATTCTGTAGTTGTGTAAGAATGTAGTAACCTGGATAAATACTTCACCCAGTTGATGTGCACAAGGATTTTTTGCTGCCCTCAGTGATTCTGGATTTAGCTCAATTGTTTTTGTGGTGTGGTATTTTTGAAAAGAAATAATATGTTGTAAAGAAAGAAGGTGAATACTTCAAATGTCTACTCTTGTTGAAATTAAGCAGAGTATGTATTTTGAAAGGTAAGAGACTGAATATGATATTCTAGTATAAATCTTTCCTTTGGAATCAAACATCAGTATGATAAAACGGACATTAGAAGGAAGATCTAGATGTTCATCGCATTTAACTAAGTGAATTAAGATAGGTGAGCTTCACTGTTTTAAGTTTGTGTACAGCACAGTTCTACACCTTCTCAGCATGATGGCAGGAAGTTACAGTGTCTCAGGGCTCATCTGCATCTTAAGATCAGTATTCTGTTCATTCTCCCAAGGTTAAGGTCAAGGCTATTCCTCAAATGTTTTGTATTTTAATAAAATAAGAGAAAGACTCAGAGTTTTGTGGAAAACTCATTATTGCCATAAAGCAGCAAAAGGTCACAAAATGTCTTTCCTCAGTGAAGTAGCAAAACCCCTTTTTTCTTCGGTAATTCATTGTCACAGTATAGGTTGGAGGAGCCCTTGACATTTCCAGAGTTTCCTTGTTGAGGTGAAATAATTGCTCTACACATCATGGTTTAAAAAAGAGGAATCGGTACAAAGTACATTGATGCAAAGGCCTTGTATGCTCACAAAGCCATCTGCATTTCAAAGTGGCTGTAACAAGATGGTTCTTTCTTCTGGCCTATTTTCATGAACTTTCACGTTAATTAAGGCATCAGAGCTACACATACTTGTGCAACTTCAGAAATGTACCTTATAAATGGGATAAGCCAATATAAAATTCTATTTCTGTAACTGAAATAGAAAAATCACTTTCTGCTGTCTAGTACTGACTAATGAGCTATCTTTCAGAAAACAGTGTAGAATATGTGTTTTATTCACTGTAAACATGAAGGGGAATTTGCTGGCTTTAGAAGAATGAGCAGAAAAGCAAAAATGAATTGACTTTATCTGAGTGAAGACGTAGAAGTGTAGATGGTGAAGGTGCCTCGCGTGGCTTCAAGCCTCTTCAAAAAATGTGCAAGATTTTCTCTCTGGTGAGAAAAATTGTCTGTTTGCTGTAGTACAGACCATCAACTAAAACTGGAATCCACAGCACTGCAGCAGGCCTAGAAATAGCCGTGAAGGGCTTGTTCAGCTCTCACATTGATAGCTTGTTTGTTACTGTGAAGAGGGAAAATGCTATTTAATTAAACAGTGCTATTCAAAGCTACCTTGTAATTTTGAACTTCGATTTCTATGAGATTTTTTGTCTTTGGTGCTTCGTAAGAAGGCAAAATCTAAGAAGCACTAAATGATGTTATGATTAAAGGTTTGTTAATGTACAGCAAGCAATGTCTACACAAAACAAAAACAGCCTGTTCCCAAACAAGATACTCTTATATATACTTTCCTTAAAACAGTCTAAATGACCTGCTGGGGGCTTTGATGTTTAACTTTTCCCCTGTGTTTATGAAGACTCTAAAATATATGTATTTTCTGAAGCATTCAGTAGGCTCTAAATTTTGGCTTAATTGTGGATGATGGTGACTGTGAATGTTAAGCTAAATATCCGTAACAATTTTCTTGCCTGTTTCTCATCTCTTCCCATTTCTCCGTCTCTTCCCAAGATTTCACTCATGTAAGTAAGAGTTAATTCAGAGACAATACAATGAAGTTGGTTCAGATCATATAACCCATGAAAGAATATATCCCAAGAAAGAATAGTCTATACATTTATAACATTATCCGTTATGATCAGGAAATTAAAAACAATTCCTGCGATTTTTGTGAAAGATACTCTAATTTCATTTTTGCAGTTCATTAACTGAGATTTGCTGCAGTTCAGCAGTTATCAATAAAGGCCTTAAGGTAATTTGCCAAGTATCAAACTGATCGTGGTGACCACTGGCATTTTTAACCAGAGCTGATTATACTTCGGTTGACTGAGCTGTGTGCTGGAGGGGAGCTGAACTCAAGAGCTGAATCAGTTGCTGAAGGAATATGAATTGTATTCATGCCAGGAAAACAGTATGCTCTTTGCCAAAGCAATAGGGAGAAATTCTTAAAACTCCTTCTGGAGTTTGCTTTGTCCTGTGCATTTCTTGATGAAAACTAAGTGACAGGATACTGCATAGAATCAAGTCTAGCAAAAGGTAATTCTTGTCGTGAAGTTTCCATTGTATAAAATGCTAAAAATAAACTTGCAGTATAGCACCAACACATTTATAGTACATCAGTGTGAAACACAGTACAAAATTTTCTCTTTATGGTCAAGTGAGAATTTTGCTTGAGGAATTTTGCTTATCTACTTATATTGAAGACTTTTTCTGCCTCTGTAGCTATAGGGGAGAGAAAGTTATAAATGGAGAGTTGTAAATCTATGGAGAACAGCCATGTGTTGCCATACTGTTAACAAACAAATGTGGCATTTTAAAAGACCTTATGTTTATAAATAGAAGATGTATAAGGTCCAAGTGTATCTCCTAACTGTAAAAAATATTAACTGTAACTTTTGTCCTTTAGCTTTTTTATTTCTCAAAAAAATTTTCTTTGAAAATACAGTCTTATCTTGCAGGTGAGTAGTTGATTCATCTGAGTGGTTTAAGATTTTAGGGACTGTATAAATTATATTACAACATTAGAGATAGTCCAGATTTTCAGTGTATATAAGAGACTTGATTTAATATTAATCAGTGGAAATAAAAAATGTGGTAGTTTCACTGCTCTCAATACTGTAACCGCTGTGGTCTTGGGTACATAATAAAAACTTCAATCATGTTCGATATATTATTGCCTGAAATTTAGATGGAAAAAAATCTGATGTTCAAGTAAAGCATCATGTTGGTGCTTAATCAAAAACATAGAGCAAAGAAATTCAAACAGAATGAAAATCCATTGTCATTTCTGACACTAGACATTGTCATTTCTAGTCTGTAGATCCATACTGCTTTTATTCTGTGTGCAGATGAAGAATGTGGACAGTACCATTTACCAGTTGCTGAAGTGGCCTCCACTAGAACTGGTGTATTCTGAAAGCTATTTCTCTCTTCTTGTGTTGCCTCATTAAACTTTCCTGCAGCCTTTTCTGTTTTCCCCAGATCCAGGTACTTAAAAACTGGGAAATACCAAAGGGAATGTGGATTTTTTTCGTATACCATTCTGGTTTTTATGGTGTAATGTAGAGACCTGGAGTTGAATGTATTTGTAGACTGCAAGTCAAACTATAGGCCAGATCACTTGCACATGAAAAACACTCTGTGCCTACAGAATATTTTGCATCTTGAATGCTAGAAGCACGTATGTGTCATTGAAGTAAGATTTACAGGATAGTAGAATAGTAGTTAAGAATTTATTACAAATGATCTACCCACTAACTTTCCTTACGTTCTTATATAAATAGAAAATTTTATGTACAAATTTGGTATTAGTGGAAATCAAAATTATCCAAACCCGTCCAGATGTCCCATTGCTTGTTTTCTGTGTTGTCATTCGAAATATTTGTATGTATTATATGATGTGAAATGTAAAGTACAGGCTTGCACAGAGTTGGAGCGAAATCTCTCATGAAAGATGTGAGGTTACTGTTGAAAACTGTTTGTAACAAGAGTGACTCAGTTGGTTAGTGCTTTTAGTGTGGCCTGAGAATTTCCTCAGGGAGGAAACTATTGGACAGTTGGAAAAATGCTGTTGGAGGAAAGTTCAGAAGATGTGGTTGTGGGAAGCAGTGCTGACCACAACGAAAAGTTACTGGGTGGCTTCCTGAGTTTTACTGCAGTGAAGTTATGGTTCATTTCTTGACTTTGTGTTCCCCTTTGTGGCTCCATGCTCCTATAAAGGATGAAGTGTTTGGGTACCTGTTACCTGAAGTCTGCCTTTATTCTGCTGTTTCAGTGCAGCAGGGAAATATGTTTAAGCGAACACTTTCTAGATTTTTCTAGAACTTCAGAGCATAGTGACATGGGTTTTGGAGCAGGGAAAATTAAGGCTCAGTTTTGGTATAATTCATGGCATTGTGTGTTCTTATTTTCTTGAACTCTTTCTTCTGAGGATTGGTAAATCATGTATTGGCACTTTTGTTTTGATTTCAGAATCATTTTTATTTGAGGAGTTGATTAAAGCTTATGTGTTTTTGCCAGAAGTGCTTGCTGTAAATACAAATAGGGAAGCCTTTCATAGGACGGTTTTGTGGAAAACACATTGTGTCTACTGAACTGCATGGATAAAGGGGAATTTAGCTTCATTTATTTGATTAAGGGGAGTTGGTGGGATGTAAATTCCTTGTTTGTTACTGCTGATGCTTAACCAGTCTGAACCAGAGCCCACTGGAATTAATGGAAAGGTTCCCATTTGTTTCAGGGTAGTTTTTTTCAAGCCCTGACAGACTTCCCGCTGTTCCACAGTTGAGCATTAGTAAGGCACAGGAAGCCTGCCAGTTGTGCAGGATTTGTATGTGTGCATGTGGTGAGATTTCTAAGAGGCTGAAGACTGCTGTCATGAGGGTAGTTTTTTTGTGGAATTTCATAATATTTAAGAAAGTTTTATTTTTTTTTTAACCTACACTTCTGCTATTGTAGCACAAAAAACGGGGTAAGACGATTAGAAGGAGTTGCGTTGTCTATTGTTAGGAAAGTAATCACTTGTGGTTTTTTTAACTGCTTGGGTTTTCTTTTTTCTTTTTACTGACCAACATGTAAATAAAAATTTTAAATCCTGATAATAGCATCAAATAACTTAGGTAAGAACAGAAGCTTTTATTTTAATGGAAGCAGTGATTCAATGATTCAGCTACCATTTTTCTGACAATACATACGAGATTGTGAATACAATAGGAATTTATTGGATGATTAAAATAGTATGTTGATTTTAAATATGGTATTGAAAATACTAGAAAATACTCTCTCTCTGTTTGGGTTTCGTATGTAAGTGGTTTTTTGGTTCGCCAGTCCCAGACTTCTGTCTGGGGATCTCCTCTGTGGTTTTTATAGACTACTAATCAGATCACGAGAGGCAGGGAGGCATAGGCATCGCCTTACTATGAAAATAATGCTTGTTACTGCTTGTTGGTTGTAAGTCCTAGTGGAAGTAGTGTCCATGGTTTGGTTCAACTATTAAGCAGAATTCTACTCTGCAACATATATGGAGTTGTTCACTTCTCTCTAATAAAAAACATTTTTACAAAATAAGGAAACTTTTTTGAGTGTATGTCCTAGTTTGAAAATAAACTAGCAGGGGATTCCAAGAAGAACTACAATTAAATAGGAAAATTAGAATAAAGGCACAAAACACTGGCTTAAACTGACAAAGTCAAGGTACGACCTGACACCCTGTTGGTCAGGGTGGTGGTAGCAGTCCCATTAAATGGTGGCTGCAGTCCTTGTGAAGTGATAGATGAGGTTCTGTTGAAGCAGTGATCCTGTAGAAGGGTCTGGTCTTCCTGTTAAGGTTCAGTGGTGGTTATGTAGCTCTTGTCCTCTGGGAACCCAGTAGGTAAAGGCTCACTGAGGCGTTCCAAACCTCTGATTATATCCAGGTAGGAATGCTTGGTTCCTCTCCTGGGCAGAGCATCTCAGGATGGGATGATGTAATTTTATGAGTCGTGTGGTGAGGCCTTGATAGGTCATTAGCGGAGATAGCCCCTAGAGGGAGTTATCATGGATGAGTCATGGAGACGATAAAGAACACTGCCCCATTTATCTTAACGGCTTACATAGATGGTAATAGAATACATATCTTTTGGTTGCATCTTACACTGTAACCTAAGACAATATAGGAATATTGTCTAGGAATATAATCTCAGCAGAATTTGACCATCGAATTTATCCCCTTGAGACTTTTTGAAAGCCTGTCTGCCAAGAGTGGGAGTCTTCAGTGAGCTGACAGCCAGTATGCACAAGATTGAATTATTTTAAATACAATATCTTTTTTTCAACATATGCATAAGTGCCACTTCATTCCCTAAAGCTGCCTCACATCAAACACTAGTTTCTGCAGTTCAGTAGTTTCTTGCTGTCTGGCTGTGTGGCGCAGCCTTGTAATGGCTGTGTCCCTTGCTCTGAGGGTGTGTCTGAGAGCCCTGCGATGGGTGCCTCTTGTCACACCTGTGTGTGTTCCTTCAGCCTCTGTTAGCAGAGATAAGTCTGAAAACATGGGCACTTGCACTGATCCTACCAAGAGTCTCTGCATACAAGCAGGACTTTGTTGCATTGCTGTCTTGGTGACCACTGGGCTTATGTTGTGGTTACTAATAAAATGCAATCTCTTTTATCATCTTTATAACTGGTGGCTAAGGATCAGGGGACTGGCAGCTCAGAGAGTTGTCCTATCTGTTCTGATAGCTGAGATGCAATTAAAAGATTTTACAAAGTGATAGAATAACATGGAAATTTTCTGTGAAACATCTCTGGTGTGATTAAAATTAAAAAGCCACTCCATTTTGTTCAGAGGACATAGTCTAATCCCGTTGTAATATGTCCATTCCAAGCCAAAGCAGACAATTTCCTAAGTAAAGAATTTATGTCTCACTCAGTGTTTCAGCATGTTTGAGTTTTTCTCGCTGTGGCTACACGGTGTGCAGTGGTGCCTCTCCGCATTGTAGGTGATGTCTGTTTAGGTCATGTGGAGTCTGTAGTCACACTGAAAAATGCTAAAAACTACCTAGGTCATGGGATTTCACTCAAGATACTTGCTGAGGTGTGCATAGTAAGTTCAAAGTACTCAGAGTATTTGGCCTGCATGTTTAAATGATATATCCCCTGACATTTAAAACAATCAGGTTTTGATCATATAATCGCACTTGACCAATGTCACACAGGATGGGAATGAGTGAAAACAATGTGGTCCCTGGAGTTCCATAGAAAATGCAAATTTACTTAAGTAGAATGTACATCTAGCAAAGGAGTTTTATTCACACGGAATTGCATACCACCTAAACTTGCAACTGGTTTCTGAACTTCCTTAGTCTTGTTTTTTGAGATGGGAAGACCAAAACTACAGTTTTCCAGTTGCATTGGGCTTTTTGCTCTGTTAACAAGTCCTTTTCTAATAATTCCTTTCCCTCAGTTCTCTTTTTGTACAATGCTGACATAATTCTGAAAAAACATCAGCTTAATCTGTCATGATTTCAGGGTTTCACTCTTGGTTGTAAGTAACACAAAGACCATCATTTTTTATGTTTATATGAATTTCAGATTATTTTTTCACACATGCATCAGTTTACCTGCCTCTATGTTAAATATCACTGACTATTTTAATGCCTGCTACTCAGCCTCATACAGGCCTTCTGTCATTCTTCACAGCCAGCTTTAAATAGCTTGTCATCATTCACAGACTCTGTCACCTCACTGTTCCTTCCCTTTTCTAGGTAATTTGGAATGTGTTCAACAGTACAGTTACCAGCACAGATCCCTTTAGGAATCAAAACTGGTTTTGTTTCCTATTTTTTTAGATGCTTTTCTATCCATGTGAGGATCTTTCCCTCTATTCCTATCGTTGCTTAGTTTCTTGACCTACGTGGCTATGTCGTATGAGAAGTAAACCTTTGTTCTGTGTGGATCCTGTTATGTGTTATTAAAGTACTGGAGTGGAGTAACCAAATAAGTTACAAAGGGTGTTGCATAGCCAGATGAAATTTATACTGAAATACAAGTCTTGAGAACTACAGAGAAAAATTTCGGTTAATAAGAAAATATCTAGGGAATCTCTTGTGCAGTATACATTACAAACTGCAAGGTTTCAAACTATTGAGATATGCAGTGTAGTATGTCC
The DNA here is from genome assembly GCA_013400235.1 of Oriolus oriolus. NCBI lineage: Eukaryota > Metazoa > Chordata > Aves > Passeriformes > Corvidae > Oriolus > Oriolus oriolus. Next base: position 53,370 of record VXBT01008117.1, on the reverse strand, counting down.
ACACACTTGTGTCACAGGAAATGGTGGTGATATTCCTGCTTGGGCTGAATGCTCTTCAGTGTGCTTTACACCTGCAAAGCAGTAGCACTTGTTTACTGTTTGTTTCAGATGTGCTTTTAACTTTGACTGCAAAGAGTGTGAGCCATCTAAAATCTTAATTCACCCTGGGTTTTGTGGCTTTTCTTAATACATACTTTTCAGTCTTTTCTGTCAAGCAGGTTGCAATTACACTTGGAGCTTTTTGTGATTATATTTTCCCTGTCATATGGCTGCTACATTATATTATCAGAAATAGAAGTTTAACTGTAGAGAGTGCTGATATTTTTCATTTTTTCCTTTGGGAAATATACTGAAAAGGTAGATAACTTCTAATATCCTTATTTTGCAGATGAAGAATGGTAGAAGCTTCATTTGCTTCTGTTTTCCTTAAACAACACTGATTATATGCAGCTGCTTGTAAAATAATGTTTTTGTTACTGTGTAGGATATTGGAAAATTGTAGGCATGGCCACTCTGATACTCACTTAGCTGTTCAGATTACTTTTTGGTCAGGGCTCTGTCTCCCAAATAAATAATAAATTAATGTTCCTTTGTCTTTCTCCAAAATTATTCCTCAGTGCCCAACACTGCCTCTCCACATGGTTTTATTGCAGACCACAGTGTGCAGAAATACACCATGCTTCAAGCAACGTCGTTTTGGACACTTTAATTTTTGTGGTCAGGACCTTGCTAAATGGCATGTTAGAGAGAGCTGTGTACTCTTTGATCTCTTACCAGCCAAGAAAACTTGTTCTCAGCATGGGTCATTTTCATCATCTTAATCATATACTGAAAGCAGAATATTTTATTTTTGGATGTACTGTCTATTTATGTTGCCACACTTGAAGTTTCTACCAATTGCTTGAGTTGGTCTCAGTGAATGAAAGAAGGAAAGCTAGAGGAATGAGAAGAGTAACTTATCTATGTTTATTAGATTTTCAAAATACAATGAATATTGATATGGAATATATATAGTTCTTCTTTTAAATGCCAGCTGAAGATTTACAGTTTATTTAGTTCATCTTCCTTCTTACAGTTAAAAATTAGATAGCAAAGTTTAAATGAGTATACTCTTATGAAACTAATTATTTAATAAAATGTTTCCACGAATTTGTCTATTAGATTAATTTAAAGAGCAAGCCTTTCTTTAAAAGGCAGGTTCAGATTGTACCTTTTATTTTAACTTGTGAATTTGCACAATGTGGGTGTGGACTATCCTTAACCTTTTTTTACAAATAACGGTTACGTGGTGCTTGAACTATTTGCTTTGCAAAGTAAAAAGCAAAGGACTGAGGTGAATCATAGGAAATACTTGCAAAGAAGCTTTCAGATCTGAATTTTCCAGCCTTCATACCAAGTGTTGCAGTGGCTTTTTGCTGTTGTCTGCACTATTTTTGACTTTGGTTGCATTAGGAAAACATTTTTTCTAGTATTTGCTCTTAATTGAATATTAAATATTGTAGACATAATCAGTGAAACTGTTGGAAACATCATAAGACTTAGACAGATAAACAAAGTGGATTTATAGTCTCCATACAGGAAGATGAGTAGAGAGCTTCTGATAGACCTCCAAAGCCATAAAATGCTGTAAAACTGGATCAACCCTTCTTTTCTTCTATTACCGTGTAGCATTGCAGGCATCAGAGGATCCTGAAGTTGTTTTGGTTTGCAGCAGTAGTAGAAGAATTTAAAAGGTTTTGAGTTGTACAGAAAATAAATGGATTTTCAGACATTTTTGTGGTTTTCATGGTGGTCAGTTAAATCAGTATTTTTTAATTTTAGATAAGTTTCTGGTAGGTAACTAGGATTGTATGAGCCAAGGAAGAGGTGATTGATTCTCAAGCATACATTGATCATCAGGGTAGCAATGTGAAAAAATTTTGCTTCCTGTTGCCACCTTCAGAAATCATTGCCCAGTTGGACTGATGAGCTAATGAGTTAAGCAGAAGGCTGCTGTAAGTGTATGCAAAAATATGTAGGAAGTCAGTTCTTTCTCTGGAAGAGCTACCCACCTAACATAAATGATGTTTTAACAGGAGTACGCATGGGATACTGAATGAGGTCAGAGAGTTTTTTTGAAAAGTGAGAAGGAATAAAACAGGGCTAAGCACATTTCAGCATTTTTTATGATCTTCCCTATGCTTAGGAAATGAAGCGAAAGAACAGATTGCTGGGCAAAGTAAGTGGTTTTGGTTGATCTTTTCTGTTTTATGTTGAATCTTCTGTTATTAACTACTTCTTGGAACACACTTCAGTATGGCAAAATCTGTCATCTTGTAACATTTCTGTAAATTGTAAGGGCTTTTTTAAAGTTTAAAATTGTATGACTACAGCAGGAAATAATGTAGGTGTCAGATTCTGATTTCAATGTGAATTTGTTATTCCAATTTCTTTTCTTGGTTTATGTTCTGGTGTAAGTTAAAAAATCAGCCCTAAGGAAGTAACTGACCTGTCTACACAGACTGATCTGTGCACTGGAAGTCATTGATAATAGAAATTAATGTTACCATTGCTTTATTCTACCCCTCCTTAAAGAAGATCACTGAAAGTAAACCAGAGGATACGCTAGAAATGATTCATGGTGTTCGTGGATTTGTGAAATCATAGTTCAACCTGGATCTGAATCATACATACCTAGAGAGAAGGGCAGCCAAGGTGGTTTAAGGTCTCAAGGGCAAGACTTGGGATGAGTGGCTGAGGCCACTTGGCTTGCTCAGCTTGGAGAAAGCTGAGGGGTGACCTCAGGGCAGCCTACAACTTCCTCAAGGGGGAAAACAGAGGGGCTGGTGCTGATCCTCTGTCTCTGTGACTGCTGGCTGGGCATGAGGAGATGGAATGAAACTGAATCTGGAGAAGTTCACATTGGGCATTACGGAAAGGCTCTTCACTGAAACACACTCGCCAGGGAGTGTCACAGCTACAAGCCTGTCAGACCTCATGGAGCATCTGGACAACCCTCTTGGTCATATGGTTTAGTTTTGGGTAATCCTGTGAGAAACAGAGAGCTGGAATCTATGATCCACATGAGTCGTTTCCTACCAGAGATATGCTATGGTGCTATGATTCTATACTTAGTTTTTGTGCAAGTTTTGACCCTTTCAGTTCAGTTCATACAGAGATTAAAATAATGAAAGTTGTATAAATCTACTTCAATATAGCACTTTCTCTTGTAAATTTTTTATTTGCCTCTCCTGAACTGAAAGTAATTTGGTAACACATCTGGTGTAAGACCACACCAAAAATCTGTCCAGTTCTGAGAGTAGCAGTTGTGTAGGGCAGAGTATATGAGGGCAAGCATATGAATACACTTCTCTTGTGTGGCCCCCATAGCCTGCTCCTAATCTTTAGGTTGTGATTTTGGTATAAGAATTCTTGATGGATTTTTCTTCCGCTTTGTGAATCCTTTTGTTACTCAACCTGCATAAACTTTTGGCACCCATGCATTCCGTGTAAAGGAATTCCACACTTGAGTTTGTTTTGTAATAAGGAAGTATAAACTATAATTTATTTTCAGTACATGACATCTTAATTTATTCAATGCCCTTATTAGGAAAGACTTCTTGTTCATTACTCAGTTTCCTGTGGCCTCACAGTTTCTTAGACCTCTGCCCTTTCTCTTGTCAGCTGTCCATTTCTGAGGATAAAGAGTCCTATTTACTTAGTCATTCTTCACATGGGAGTTGTTCATAGCTTTAATCTTCCTTGTCTCAGGTCTTTGTATCTTGCATGGCTTTTCTGTGTCTGTTTTGTAACACAGGAACCACAACTGCACAGTACACCATGTGAGGCACAAGAAGGACCTCGGTGGTAGTATAATGTCCTGTTCATTACCAATTTTAATACTGGGATTCCTTTTCTGGACAGCCTCTGGACATTACCTGTTCATTACAACTTCACAAACACTTCCCTAAATAGCACTACCTAGTTCAGAGCACATTCTTTTGTGTATGTGGTGTTGGCTTTTCCCCGCCATGTTCATTACTTCCCTTTTGTTGTACTTAAATCTGTGCACTAGCAAGACTTAAAGCACTGAAAGATTGTTCACTTTTCCTAAAACGTTCAGGATATTCTCTGGTCAACAGTCAGGATATTACTTATGTACTTACCCAGTAGTCAGTTTTCCAGCATCCTGCCTGAAGAGTATGCTATGCAATATTCAAATTATCAAAGTGGCAATTATTTTTGCAACATTTTGACTGATGCTTTCTGAGCATCTTGCATAGATTTTTCAGAGTTAATGACATTGGCCTTCAGAAAAATCAGGTTTCTTGAAAGTGCAAATCAGCTATTGAAAATTACATGGGATTTTTCATCCTAATTTGAAATATGTATGTGTATGGAAACAATGTATGATAATAGAGGTAAAAGAACTAAGCTGAAGTTTCCATAAGGGGCAAAGGGCCAGAATTCTAAAGTATTTAAATAATAAACTATTTTTGTGGGTAGCAAGAGTTGGCCACCTCAGTTCCTTTAAAAATCTGATCCTGAAACCATTTTTCAGGCTGTCAGTACAAAGGATTTGTTGAACTATGCTATAAACTCCAAAATCACTTACCAAGGGCAACGTCTTCTGAGGCACCTAGCTTTTTCTATAGAGGTACAAAAGCTATTTGAATACTATTTGGTGACCTAGAACTCCAACCAAAACTCTAAAATCTTTCAACAAATTCATTTTAGCATTAAATATTTGAAAATAAGTATCTGAGTGAAAGGTCACTACTTTCTTAACTAATACATGTTTTAGCATTTCCCAAGAGACTGCTTAAAAAAGAAATATAGCAACTGGTGAGCCTCCAAAGTTGGTATTCAGGAAACAGTGGCTTCTTTTTGACAATAATAAAATTAATGACAAAGGCTGTGGGATTTTCTTTCAAGGTAAAAACAAAGCCTTATTTCATTAGCCACTGATACACTGATCCAGTGGCTAAAAAAGGTAAAATGTTTAGCCTCTACCCAAGCAAAAGCATCACATTTTTAGTATATAAGTCTATAAGGAGAGTATGCAGACCTATGAAGGCAGGCTTGATTACAGAACATAATAAAAGGCATCTGTCCTTTGATTGCTGAATTAGTCCACAGGGCTGTTGTTACTGTCAACCATAATGGAAAAAAAAGAAATAAAAAACTCCCCCACAATATAGAACAAATGCAGAAAAAAACTGCTTAGATGCTTTGGAAGTGAACATTTTGTCTTGAAAAGGAAACAAAATGAATGTGACTTCTTCAGTCTGTGAAATCAGAAAAGGGATGCTTGTAAAATTCATATGGCAAGGGAAAAGACAGCCCAGGCATTTTGCATTTCATCTGCACCAGCAAAAGCTGAAGGCAGAAGCAGAAACTTACCAGCTAGGCTGAAGAGAAGGAGGAAAATGGGTAAATGCAGGAGGAGGAATATCTGAGCTTAAGCTGCAAGTCATAGGATGGGAAGAAAAGAATTCATATCAAGCAAAATTTTTATTTATCTTAGTTCTGTATCTGGTGCTTATGTAACATAATAAACTGACAGTCCTGCAAGTATCCTTGCAGAGAGCACTTGAACAAGCATCAGTCTGTTTTCCATGACCAACACATCTGATGAAAGTTGACCCGTACTGTCTGGAAAGCAATGCACTTCTCTGAATAATAGACAGTACATTTCTTTGGCACAAAACAAGTGCTTGCAATGGGTGAATTAACATGACTGACAGAATTCTGTTTATAACAGCTCAACATGAGGGAATTTATCCATTTCTCTTCAAAAAATTCTGCTGGAAGATGGTATTTCACCTAACAACTTCAACTTCATGCTCTGGTGAAAGCGTTTTTTCATTTAGGAATCTAGTTTTGTTACCTGGACCAAATCAGAGTTTTAAAAAACTGTTTTGTCTTCTTGAATCTTATTTTAAGTCTCATACATGGCATTCTAAGGATATTTTGCAAAGTATAAAAATCTAAAAATGCAATCTTTCATACCATTTATTTGAAGTATTTAAAATAGTTTATCTTGTGTAATGTTATGGCTTTGCATACTGTATGTAGCTCAGCAATCAGAAGCATATTCTCAATGCTAAATTTTAAAATCAGAAGTGAGGGCTCACATAATGTAATCTTTAGACCAAGCCTTAATACTGTAGTTTTGAAACATAAGGTTTAAAAAGCATGATTCTTTTTTTGACCTGCTGAATGTCTTTCACTGTGCTTAAGTAGGTGGCAAAGAGGAGTAGTCAAGGAGGAGTAGCAGAACATATGACAGAATAACACATAACACAATGATACTGAAAAGTAAGTAGTACTAATCTTTAAACTATTTCATATTTTCTGTGGACATCACATGGCTGTGTGAGGATTTATCTTCCAGAAGAGATTCTGCTTGGATTACTTCTGAGGTTTCCCTTGTTTTTATAGGAGTTCGAGGTTTATTTTCTTTTTTAGGTCAGCTTCAGTGTTTCTTGACCTAAGATGAGCTGAGTCCTCCCCAGTCTGTGTATGCATACTCCAAATGAGTAGCCCCTTTTATATCCTTATTAATCTGGTTACATTATACAAGTCTGATGTAGATAGGGAACTTGGGTTTGCACAAATCTGTTTATTAAAGAAAATCAATTCAAAGTGTAAAGTCCAGTAAGGGAATAGAAACTTTGCAAGTCCTTCATAAAAAATAGGGAAATTGTGTCCTGGCATTTCCTTTCCCAACTTTTTGTTTTTTCCATTAGATGTGTATTTGCCTCACTGCGTTGTGCAGAATTTACTCTTTTTAGAAATATCTAGTTCTGCTTTCTGTTGACTCTTATGTGATCATTGTACATCTCATGGATTCTCATCCAAAAATCTGTCAGCTGAGTCCTTCAGAGTCCCTAAAGTGATTGAAAACCATCTCTGGAAAGAAGCTAGAAAATCAACTTTGGTTTCTCTCAGTCTTCTAATATGTCTTCTAGTCTGATTAAAGTTGCCTTCTGGTAGTCATTGGTAAACTGTTATCAGCTGAAACAGGTAATATAAAACTTCAAGGTTTTAGGTCTTGAACTCCTACTTTATTTATGAAAGCTGATCTTGAAGCTGGTTTGGATTCTCCTGGGGTGTCCGTCTGACTCGCTTCCTCCCTGTTGGTTTCCATAACAAGCTGGTCTCCTAATCATCCCTGGTCAATGCATTTTAATTTTTTTTTCCTGAGCTCTCTCCCATAAGGAGCTTCGGGTTTCCTTTTGAGAGGGAATGTGCATATAGTTGACATTTCAGTTTTATATAGTGTGTGAATATGGGGCCACATCATACAGAGCTCCTCCAAAGACAGTATGAAGATATGCCACAGAAGAAGCTTGATGGCCAGATATGGATCTTCATGAGTACAGCCAGCTCAGCCCAGAGAGAAAGCTTTCTGCTGTGGGTACAGGTCAGAACCTGGGACTCGTTTCCTGTAGTGACCTAAGAGAATTAACAGTAGTAGCACTGACTCAGGAGATCTTTCCATCCTATATTCCTACCTGGCAAAAGATACAGGCACTTGTATGACCAAAGTTAGCAATTCCAATCTTGAGCATTCTTAATGCAGGTATATGAGATACACATATAGTATCTGTGTACAAAATGAGTCCAGTTATCTGGACTCAGCTGCGACACTTTCCACTGGTGAGTTTTTAAAATGCAGTTCAAATTCAGAGTTAAACACATCCATTGAATCATAGCACAGATCTTTAGGCATATATAACAGTTTATATACAACAAATTGTTTATCTAGTACAGAAAAATAAATGGATGATACTGCTTTGTTTTCCAACAGAGTTCTGAAAATTACCTCATGAGTAGGCAATGTACCTAACTTAGTTTTACTGTTTGATTAAGGTCTTGGCATTGGCAAGAGGACATCTTTACCACAGAGCAATTCTTCTCCATGGGAGGATACACTTTTCAATATATCCATACATGCAGCAATACGACATGGAAAGTGGAAGTTACTAACTGGATATCCAGGTAACAAAAGAACTCCTTTTTGTACAGTGTATCCTATCTCACATCCACCACAAATGCAGTTCAGTTTTGTCTCATGTATTTTAATTTCTTTTAGTAATTCTGCTAACTTCTTAGATTTTTGACCACATGCAAAGATCTACAATGAGCACTTCTAAAATCCAAACTATGTACTGTTTCATTTTCCAAATATTTTGTCTGCAAATTACTTTAACTGTAATGAAAAAACTGTCAGAGAATATCTCATTGGAAGGGAACCATAAGGATCATAAAATCTAAGAAGAAGGTCCATTAAATTATTTGATGTGAAATAAAGTTACATGGAATTTTGAATCCTAGTGGTGCAGCTTTTTTTGCATAAATAAGACTCCTATTTAGATAGGCTTGGACTTGAGAGACTCTGGTGCAGGGCTAGAGTTAAGGTGTGCAGCAACAGTCACTGCCCAGGGGCTTGTCAAGAGACCTAGTGAATTCATCAGTTACTGCAAAACTCTGTCTCCACACTTCTTCTCTGTGTCTCAGAACTGACCCTTGGTCTGTTCCTGTTTCTGTAGGCTGCAGTCATTGGTTCCCTCCACCGTCTTTGTTCAATGAGTCACAGATTCAATCATCTGATCCACCAACAAAGAGACTTTGGCTGTTTGATATTGTTCGTGATCCTGAAGAGAAAAATGATGTGTCTGAAAAGTATCCTCATGTGGTGGAAAAACTACTCTCTCGGCTTCGGTATTATTACAAACGTTCAGTGCCCGTGTTCTACCCTGATGAGGATCCTGACTGTGATCCAGCTGCAAGTGGGGCTTGGGGTCCTTGGGCATAGTGCACACAGCTTTGCATCCTGCAAAAAAACCTCTGTAGCAGAGTCTGGTTTATGGACTCAGAGTCCTAGTCACCTATTTTGTACTTTCTTTAATGAACTGTTGGTAATTGTGAGCTTATTCTTTGAATAATTCAGTATTTCTTATTCTTGATGTGTTGGGAATCTTACTCAGTCTTTTCCCACTCTATTGTTCCCAAAAATTACATGTGAAATGTTAGTATAATTAATTTTTTTTTTAATATTCTTTGTCTGGAATATGCTTTTAGTTCAGAAGATAAACATTGCCTCCTTCCTTGAAAGAAATTGAAAGGAATTGAATTCCTTGAAAGGCATCATGGCAGCAGGGACATCAAAAATTAATCAGTCCTGTGGAATATACTGAATTCTGGTTTCATGTTTGTCCAGAAGACAAATTCTATTGAAAGCTATTACATATCTGTGTTGGCATAAGAATTTTTGCCTTTAACATGTACTTCCCTCCAGAAAAGGGATTAGTAAAATAAGAAAACCTCACAAATACAATAAAATCTCTATTTCTTGTTCACTCTTAATGTATCAAACTGGAGTAGAGAGTGATGATCAGTGGAGTGCAGGGCTGTCAGGCAGAGGGATCTTGACAGGCTGAAGAAATGGGTGAATAAAGATTTCATGAAGTTCAACAATTGCAGAGTCCTCCACTTGGGGTGGAATTGCTGCGTTCAAGAGTACATGCTGGGTCGTGACCAGATTCACTTTTGTGGGGAAAAAATCTAGGCATTCTTCTGGACAATAATTAGGACAAGAGTTGCCATTTTCTCTCTAGGTGAAGAAGACCAACCACATGTTGTTCCATATAAGCATTTAGGGGAAGTCTTAATTCCACTCTGTCAGCACTGGAGCATAGCATCACGTTCTGAGCTTCCCTATACAGGAAAAGTATTGACCAGTTGGAGTTAGTTCAGTGGAGAACTATGAATATGATCATGGGGATGATAAAGAAATGGGTTAGTTTATGGTGGTGAGGAAAAGGGGAGTTGCTATCTTCAGCTACCTAATGTGAGAGTATAGAGAAGAGGAAGCCAGACTCTTCTCAGAGATGCACAAAGATGAAAAGCACACAGGGAACACGTGGAGTTCTAATGCAATATAGCGAAAGGGAAAAAAAAAATCACACCATGAGTTTAGTTAAATGTGAGCAACGTGAGACTATGGCAATCCTAATCCTGGAGATGTTCAGTCTTTGGTTGGAGAAGATTCTGACCAATTCTATCCCTGAAGGTGTATCAAATTTGAAGTTGAACCAGTTTGGTAGAGGTGGTGAGGAACAACCAGTGACCTCCAAAGGCCACTTTCTGCAGGAATTACTCAACGATTCTGCGATGAACAAAACCTTACTTTTATTACCTGCCTGGTAAGCACCCTTTCTTCTCCTATTTTGTTTCTTTGTTACCACAGTGGAGTCTGTTTTCATCCTGATGTGGGCTCTGAGCCATGATGAAACCAAGCCAAGCAACATTTCTTGGTTACTCATCAAATTGATGCAAGAAAACCTGCCAGCTCTCTATTAGCGTCTCAAACTCTGAGTTCTGGTGCTGCTTCTCAGTGTCCTTGGCTAAGTTCTCAGGATGCAGAGCTCAATCTGTCATCATCTCCAGAAACCAGGAATCTAATTGCCTTTTTCCTGGCTCCAGGACCAACTCATATAAATTGCACTAAAATTTTGTACAACTTCCCAGTTTTCCCTTGGGAGATTTGTGCTAATTGTTAGCAAACAGATAAATGAAAAGCTTGACAAAATTTGTGCTTTTTTTTTTTTTTAATAGATGAAGTCTGAAAAAAAGATGAAACAAGAAAACTGGAAATGCATATGCTTTCTGATACAGCTGATTTTCCACTACACTGTCTTAAATCTGTCGGCAATTGAAACACAGACCCAGTCCGACAGGCAGACCGAATCTCTTTATTCACAGAAACAAACTGGTCTTATACACTTACACAACCTATCACACACTGCCATGTCAGCAGCACACCCTTTGAATGTCTCTGTATTGGGTGACCCTCCTGTCAGCTCCCGGCAGGCTCCTCCCCCCAGGGTCTGGGGGAGACAAGTTTCTCTGTGCCACCATGTGCTCCTTTGTGCTGCTGTGTGCTTCTGCAGGCACATCCCACAGCCTGCAGCCCAACTCCGTATTATCTCCCCCATATAAATCTAACCTTAAATGTTTGTCTTTTCTGCCTTTGATGCTTTTTCTACAAGTGAAGCTAAAGATCTCCAGAAGCCTGTTCAGCTTTTTATCTTTCTCTCAGAGAGCTTCATATTTCTCTTGCTCCTTTGTCACTTCTGCTCCTTTATGTCAGAATTTTTTTCTATTCTGTTTCATTCACTATCTTCAGCCTTGAAGACAAGGAAAGAAGAAAAGCAGTTTCAGAGAAAGTAATTCTCATATAATAGAAAATATATATTCTTTGTGGTTTAATTTGATATATTCCTCCTATTTCAATTTCCTTTTCCATTCATCTGTCAGTGGCTGAAAGCAAATGCTTGCAGCAGGATATGACTAGGCAAGCTCTTCAGATTTTTCCTCACCTTCTAAACAATCACTCAGGGCCTCAAAGACTAGTTTTCTCTTCCATTAGGTTGCACAACCTTTCCATTGGGGCCCTAGGATATAGTGCCCAGTCTTACAATACTTTCTAAGCTGTTGGTATTCACATGATCATGCATTTCCACAGCTTATCTAGACAGTGGGAGAATCATCTGATTGTTACCTACACCCAGGTAATTTGTATTTTCATTGGTAAAACACATCTGCTGTGACAGAAGCTCCTGCTATGGTTAGCAACTTTCATATGAACATAATATATATACATATAATACATTTAAAATATTAAATTAAAAACATTGTATGTTCTGTAGAAGTAGTCTCCAAACTGATATCTGATCATATATTCTTTCATTTAATGAAACACATTTAAGCTTTTCTTTCTGTCCTGTGGCTCTTCACTCAGTTCCTGCTCAGGTTTTAGCTAACACACAGCTCATACAAAGACCTGACGTGTGTTGAGACCAGTGCCGTGAGATGCAAGTGGGAGCAACACACAGGCATCCCACAGGAAGGGCACAGGTCATTATGAAGCCACTACTTGTCTGCTGCAGCCATAGTCCTTCCTACTGATTGTCAGTTCCTTCAGAATCCACTAACTTACGCAAATCATGTAGACCAAACTTTCAAGCTGGAAGGTGTAAATATGACGGCTTGCCCCAAACACCTCTGAAGCGTATCTAACGTCAGCCAGTCTGCTGAGGTTTGCGTGCTTCCTGGTGGGATGCATGGGAGGCCTGCACTGTGACAGAGGAGAAAGGATGAGCACTCTCAGCAGCAGCTCTGGGAGTAGTTTGTTTATAACTTGTAAGTTATGGCTTAGACAGCTTGTGAGTTAAAAACCTCATGAACTAAGGAATGAATTAGTGAATTCCCATGTTAGTCTTATTTGTATGAGGGGGGTTGAGCCTTTGTTTGATGTGTGTGTTTCCTTTCCTAATGAGCTGATACAACAATTTATGGACTATGTTGTCCTGTAAATTCAAGAGATTCAATCGGACCATGACAATTTTGGCTTCAGAGCACAGCAGCATTTCACTTTTGAGATTTTGAAGATTCTTTATGACAACTGAAGCTCAGGCTCTGTTATTTGCTGACCACATCAAGGGAGGGAAAATGTAAGCAGCAAAACCTTTTTATAAGCTATTGCATCACGTTGACAAAGCTTGCGTTTTCCTTCAGTAGCTGCAGAAAAACCTTTATTGCAGTTCCCTTTTCTGACTGTTGCAGTCAGTTTATTTTATAGTGATACAATGATTTATGTTGCTTTATAGCTTATCTGTTAGTGCAACCGTAAGTTCCATATTCTAATTTTAGCATACAGTTAGTAGCATGGTCTGGAGTAGGGGATTCTGGAAGAGTAGAGTGTTAAATTACCTTTTGTGACCTTTAGATTTATTATTTTTGTATGTGTCATAATGATACCTGTCCTTCAAATGTCTTTTTGAGGTAAATCATCCGAAGAGCAGAAGTTCCATCAGTTCTCATTCATTCGGAGCATTTTGGTATAGTTTATTTGTGCGATCAAATGCAAATGAAGATGTTGACAGCCATTCCCTGTATGTATGTATGGCAAGTAGATCCAAGGAATTTGTGTTATTTGCTCTCTGTTTTGGTAGTGCATATTTATTTAGTGCCCTGTGTACACATGCAGACATGTAAGATTAGAAGGCTAACTGTTCTCAGTCGATATCACATGTAACATTTTAGTTTATAGTAGGCATTACAAGATGTGGTTGCCGCAATAACAGGGAACTGGACTTGGGGGTGGAAGAAATTTCTGCCCTACATTCCTGTGTGCCCTTCAGCATTCAGCAGTCATATTACATGAGGAAAGATGTTCTCTTACCCACAGAAGTGAAAACTCCTGTTAATGATATTTTGAACTGACTTTTTTATACTGATACATAGTTTGATGGAAAAGAAATCACCTAAGTTGTAAAAGCTCAAGTAGTTAATGACGTTGACTCCCATCAGTGTCAGCTCCTTGGCTAAAGTTAGAAAAGATTTAAAAATTTATAATTTTAATTTCAGAGGTAAGCAGAGCTTTTATGTGTCTTTTGTCTATGTCCTGCAACCTGCATTTTAATATCTTACTGATATTCTAATTTATATAATTCATTTACTTGGAAGATACTGTGACATATTGTTGTCTCACACAGGTATTCAATTCACACTCTGTTTCCTCTCATTATATTTTAAAATCCAAAGATTCACTATTTTCTCAGATATAGTAGACATAATATTTTATCTTATTTTTTATTTTCTAATTATTTTCCATGGGTGGTCCTTCGTAAAACATTTTAATTGAACTGGGTTAGGGAAAAAAAAACATCTGGCTGACACGTTTAGATTGGCATCTGCAAAGAGTTGTATACTGTTCAGTTGTTTCGAATTGGGAAGTAGAGAATTCTTTATATGTTTTGTGGTTACTTGAGTAACATTCAAAAATGCAAGTATTTTGAACTCTAAATAAAACTTCATTTCATCCCTTTCCAATTTAAGATTCATTCTTAATCTAGCAAACATCTGAGCATTATGAATTCAAAAGTCTTAATCTTTATGCTTTAGAAATTATTTAAGCTTCAGAAGAGTAACCAAGTTGAGGAGGAATGCTGACACTGGCTACGCATTTTGCATTGCCTACTTGTAAAAAAGGTGTACACAGTCAAGGAGGGGATGATTTTACAAGCAGAACAGAAGATCTGAATCTTGAGTCAAAGGCCCTACATTCAGCCTGAAAATAATTTGTCCAACTTTCCTAAGGTTGATAAATGGGTCTTGGATAAAGATCTGAGTTTAATCCTCTTTGGAATCTCTGAACAGAAGAACCCAGAGTTTAGACACTTGTGATCTGTGTGGATTTGAAGCTCCACTACCACTCCCCGTTGGCCTCTGTGAATTTGCCTTTCATCTTACTTTCTGACAAAATGGTGTAGTGGTAGTAAGACTACTAGCAGTATTCCCAAAAATGTTGCATGCTTTCTTTAACCAACAGTAAATGAGCATGAAGTTACACAGAGAATCCTGTTAAACCTGTGGCACCCTATTGCAGACTTACCAGAGAGTCCTGATGGAAGGGGAGATGGTGACAGAGCCACTGATAGGGCTTCTATCCGTGTGTAGTGGAGTTTGGCACACAAGGACATGTGTAGGCAGTCCCTGTGTGTAGCCATGTTTGTTGTCCTAGGGCCAGGAACACCCAAATGACAGAGGCAACTGAATCACAAAACAAGTAAGTCGAAGTGAAAAAGAAAGATTACTTGAGAAATAAAAACATATCATGTCAAGCATTACGAGGGGATCCAGAATCTAGCCATAGGTTAGGGCTGTCCTGAATATAGGAACACCAAACCATTTCCAAGATGTAGCAGTTTTTAAGGGAGAATTTGTTTTCCTGCCTACCTGCTCCTTTGACAGCCCACCACAGGCCCCACTCCAGCTGGACCTAAGGCTGTGTCTCTCTCATAACACTGACCTTAGCTCTGGCGTGATGGAGGGGTCAGAGGACCATCTCTCCAGCCCAGCCCTGCCCTTGGCAGTCCCTTTGGAGCCCCACCCTAAGTAGACCCGTAGGTTTCATGTCTCTCTAACTATAAATAAGCTGAGGTTTGTAATGGGGAAGTAGTGCTTTTGCTAAGAGAAGAGGAAAAAGCCCTGCCAATTCCAAGTTTGAGGAGGTTAAGCAGTTTTTTTGCCAGCGGGTTTCCAGCTGAATGTTTTAACTCAGCTTACTTGTCTTTGTCAGCTGCAGGCAGTGGACTCAATCTTGTTTCAAACTGGTTTATTATGTGGGAAGATCCTGGTTCAATATACGGTGTAAAGAATTCCCTGGGGTCTCAAGCTGCTGCTTCTGAATCCAGTGTTCTCTTGCCTTCTTCCAATGCCTTACAATTCATGTATGAGCTCATCTATGTTGAGCAGAACTGCTGCAAGGAACAGTAAAATCTTTTTGGCACAGAGCAGTCAGAATGAGTCAGCCATCCAACCACGGACAGGATCTGTGACGGCCCTTGTGATAATTGCATACCGTGGTTAGCAGAGGCAGAGGATGATGCAGTACGTCTCGTTGTGTTAGTGTTCCCTCCTGAGAGTGTTGTTTTTGCGGGGTGGAGTGCAGAGATACTGGAAAGGTTGGCGATATATCTGCTGCCAAGTTTCAAAAAAGTGACTACCAGCTGCCATCATCAAAGCAGTTACCGGATGTTGATCCCCTAATCCTGGCTAAACTCAATAGCAATAAAGGCAGTTATATTTTGTCTGCAGGACTATAGTTAGAAAAAAAGTATAGTCAGAATAGCTAGATTTGGATCTAAGGAATGCAGTGTTTATTTGGACAAATCTTCAAAAGCCACAACAAGGTACTGCACCAAAGCCACAGTTCTGGGCTGCCAGATTTTGGCTTTCAGGACAGTGATAAAAATAAGAGAGCCCTCTCTTTCTTTTCTGCTATGCATTCTTGCTATTTCTTCAAGCAAACAAGGAGTCAGAACACAGTGAATACACGTACAAACAAAGTAAGCTGTGTTTGGTATTCAGCAATGCTTATTGAGTAATTTTGGGCATAGAGCCCATGGTAATGAATGGAAAACTTTGATCAGGACATCTGTAGCCTGCCCAAATAATTTCATGGGACCTGCAAATCTGCCAGAAACATCACTCGATGTCCCTATTAACCAGGGATGTTGAAGTCTTTTTTTGATAGTGTACTTTCTCTAAGCACACTCATGAAGTAGGAGTCACTGATTTTTGTTGGATAGAAAACTCAGAAATGGCTTATTCAAGGACATCTGAGCCCCTAAGTTTACCCTTCACATTTAATCCTGCTTCGCTGGGAAAACTTTAATGAGTCTGTCTGGACGATGAAAAGATGAATGTTGAGACCACTGAGTCAGAGGGTGGACTTAACTTCTAGCAAACATACTCTCAGCTCCAGCTTAACTGTACTTAACTCACAGTAACAAATAGCTTGGGGGTTTTTTTAATCTAGAGATTATAGTCAGGGCAATTCTGTGATTCCAGACAGTTTTCTTGATGTTGCTCATCAGTGTGCAGTTTTCCAGGAAAATAGCTCCTGGAGGATCATAATTTTTCCCCTCTTCCCTTGTGTGTGTGGTAAGAGGAGCCTTTTTGAAAAGGCTATGAACATTGTAACTGCCAACCCAAGAACCATGAAAGCACTGCTGCCCTGTAGGTGGCCCCTATAGATGTACTGAATTTTCACTTTATTTTTTGTCTCTTTTGCTTCATTTTCAAATATTCTGTTTTACAAGTCATACTTGATGGATAAGGCACTGTCTGAAATAATCCCAAAGGGGCTATTAGTCTGGTCTAGTCATACCCCACAGCCCCAGCAGTGACATGTTGTAGAAACAAAGTCATTCTCCTGCCTTTTCAGTTCTGTTTTGACTTTACTCTATAACGAAGAGAGTATGGTCATGGTATATTAAACAACTGGATAAGAGCAACACATACATTACCCTTACTCTGCTTCTAACTAAAACTCCAAAACTAATATAGTGGAGAAGCCTGGCTAGGAATTTACTGACAGTTTTCTTTTGCCATAAATTCAGCATTAGAAAAAAAATCCAGAACAGCTGAAATGGCGTAGCCTTTGGCTGAATAAAAAACAGACATATTTATAATATCAAAGGAGACTTACAAAAATACCCTGGATTTTGAGAAATGTAGGAGGGAATAGGGTAGAACAATTGCATTTCTGTTTATATTTGCTGTAGAAAGTAGCCCACTGTGAAGAAACATTTAGGAATGTGAGTGATTGAGAGATTATCTCTTAGAGGCAGCAGGTATAAGATGTCTGAAATTCCTTTGAGTTATAATTGCTTGTTAGCAACAGGATTTTTTGGTAATTATTTCTGCCCGCAGTACACAAGAACTTAATATACACTGCTTTATGTGGAGAAGTTTTTAGAATTCACCTTTTTCTGTATTTACATTGTGATAAAGGCATGGTATATAGAAAAGAAATTTTAAAAGGAATTTTTTAAAGTTATTATTCCAACACCATAAAATTGAGAGAATTTTCTTACAAAATAAGAGTTTCTATGCGAATGTTTATGCTACTTATAGCATTAAATGCAATTGCAAGAATCCATCTTCCTGGCTGTAAAAATTGAGTGTGATGTTAAAAGGCAAGTGTAATTATTAACCCACAGATACCATTGAGGATTTTTGTACTATGCAGTGAGTGATGCATTTTATATTTAACTTGTGACTAAATATGTATTATATGTGTGGACCTAATCCAAACCCCAAATCCAAACAAAGCAAGCTCCTACATTGTCTAGGTTTGTTGTACTCCTAAGTTTTACATTTTGGGTCTTTGGTTCTAAATACCAATGTTAAGTTACTTAGTATCTATTTTTTCAGAAGCAGTGGGGATGCTGCGACCCTGCTATCGCAACACTGTTTAACAACAATTCTTTTCAGAGCCTGTAGCAGTGTAAGCATCATAAGCTGCAAGCAAAGGCTGAGACAGTCAACTATCCATCAACTATCTGACAACAGTCACTATTAATCCTTTTACTTAACATTATTTAATGACATCTGCTTGATGACATGTTCAAAAAAAGTAATGGCCTCTTTTTAGATGCAAATGCTGGTCTTATCTATAGTGTATTTCCGTTGAGCTTTTCATAGATGTACTGCTGATACATGAGAATACAAGAAAAGATTTAGGAACACTTGGTTTAATCCTAAATATTATCCAGGTGATAAGTGACTATAATACACTGATAATCATCAAAATTCTAGATGTAGCAGAGATCTGCCATTGCTTAGGTCCGTGACTCTTAGCTCCAAATGCACACACAACTGCAGTGCCCTTGAAGCACTGTTTCCTTTCACTCCTGTCTTAGAATCTGATTACTGCATAGATCTCTCTGTATTGTCAAAGGGAGAGTCAGAATAATTCCACTCAAGGCCATAGCTTCAAGTGAATGCAGTGCTCATGAACAATCTTAGCCCACAAACTGCAGTCAGAAGACTGAATTATTTCATGATTAATTAATATCCATGTGTCTCAGTTGCCCTGGTGAAAAGGTGGAGAGGACAGGGTATTGTGAGAAATGCAGATAGGGCTGTGCTTGGAAAAGCTTTGAGGTGTTGGTTACTCAGCCCAAGTGCGGTCATGGTTCCAGTTTGTTTTATGAACTGGCCCAGTTAAGCTGTAGAGCAGAATTAAATACTCCTGTTTATCATATAAACCAAAATCATTGTTTTAGTTCAGGGAAAACTGATTATTTTCCACTGATTAA
The DNA here is from genome assembly GCA_013400235.1 of Oriolus oriolus. Taxonomy (NCBI): domain Eukaryota; kingdom Metazoa; phylum Chordata; class Aves; order Passeriformes; family Corvidae; genus Oriolus; species Oriolus oriolus. The sequence goes on along the minus strand of VXBT01008117.1, from coordinate 34,708 downwards.
GTTGTATCTGTAGTGGAAACATGGCTTATTTTGAACAGTAACCTGAAAATATGATAAAATGACAACTGTTACTCTATATCACTGCTGGAAGAGGAGAAAGTTACTCTCTCAGCTAATAACTCTCAGTTTTTAAATCTATGCATATTGCAAGCATTGTATTCTTGCTTAATGTTGTTTTAGTTTTTCTCATTGTGTGTTTATCTTTAAAATAAATGTTATCTAGGTATGACTCCAGAGAAAGTTTGCTAACATACATTTATTCGTTGAACTTCAGTCTCTAAACAGACCTGCAGAACAGACCTTAAATTAGTAAAATTTACTGCACTGAAAATGTTACGATCTCCATTTTCTCATCCTTCTGCTCTAAAACCTGGAAATGAAAGTTTTTTTAAGAAAGAATAAATTCTGGCTATAAACCCTAGAAAGAAATATGTTTAAGATAGAATTTTCTTTTGGTAGACCCATAATAAAGCCCATAGAGACAGAGAGCCCAGTAAATCTGGTAGATTTCTGTATTTTTTAAATGGGTCCATATTTAACTTTACATTACTGCTTAGAAATCGAGTTCCAAAAAGCTGTAACAGTGGCTACCGTTCTTTCCCTTAGGGTCTGAACAAGGAAATCCAATGTTTTCTGGTCAGCAGTAGGAATTCCACTTTGTAATCTGACACTCTTCATTCCTCTCCTCTCAAAGGCAGTAAACCAAAAAATTAAAGGCAGAACAGATTTTCAAATCGTGTAGCATTTGTAAATCCTCACACACATTTAATGATTTGTTGGCATGTACAAACTGAAAGCTTCAAGACCTGGCCTTTCTCTTGTCAGTTCCTGCTCTCATCACATTGTCTAGTTATGCACATTTCACTGAGAATTCATGTTTTTGCATTTCTCTGATTTCAGCCCTATTGTTCCAAACTCATGAGGAATAAAAAGTCGTAGAAGAGCCAAGATCTTCGTATCAGGAGGCTGATACAGCTCAACTGTAGCCAATGGAGCTATGCTAGTTCATACCAATAAGTATGCAGTGATTAGAAAGATATTAGTCCCTTTTTTCTATTTTTTAATGTCTGGTCTCTAGCAAGCATGTGGTGGTAGCCTGCTTCTGCATATGTATGCAGTGGTAACAATTGGATCTTTTCATGCTCAGAGTGAGTAACTCAGCTCTAGTCAGTCTGTAATTTCTTTCTGACAGACTTGTTATTTCTCTGCCGATGGTGTGGTTATGGTTAAGGGCAGCTATATGATTTAAAAACACAATTTTTCTGTAAGCGCAGTATGTCTGTTCAAGCACACTTCTGTCCTAACAGTGCGTAAGCCTGCTCATCCAACGACTGTGGCTGCACTAGTTGTAGAATATGGTTGTAAGACACTTGATAGAACAAACATTTTGACACACAGTTTTACTTGCTGCTATCATCTCTGTTTATTTATCTTTCTGTGATGGATATGTATTTTTACAATAGTACTTGCAAAGTCTCTGGACTCTAGGCTAGGAAAATTATCTAGTTGCTTTGGCTGCTTGTTCTCATTAAGGATTTGTTCAAGTTCATGCTGGTGTCAGCTTGCCCTCTGACTTCACTGGAAGACCTCAGTGCTATTTGATAAAAAATCAGATTATTTGCAAGCATGATATGAACTGCAAGCTCAGTTGGAACTGTGTAAACTTCCGTAAGACTTGTTTGTAGTGGGAACAAATGTAGTAAGGAGAGCAGTTAGGAAATCTCTAGTTGCTCTTCTCTGTGCTTTCAATATATGTGCTGCACTTTGCGTATATTGAACTTCCTTAGCCACTTCTGTGACTAATCTATAAGAGATGCTTTTGAAGAGATACATATTTTTGGGACGTGTCTTAAAAGTATGATATTTGCTGGACTTCCAGAAGAAATTCTGAGACGTCCATTCCTGCAGCTGGTGCAAATTTCTGGGTAAATAATAGCAAGGTTTTGGTGAATTCTACACTTTGAGTACATCCCTATAGCTGACACCTCTGGTATATGACTTTTAACTTGGATCCATACCCAAACAGTAACAGATACTATTAATGTAAATTAGAAAAATAAAAGCCTGTACGTTTCCATATGTTTACTGTAAGGATGTTGCAACAGTAAATTCTAGCATGATGATTTTATGCTCCTAGGATATGATGTGGATATTTTTCATTGTCACTCTTAGTGAATTGTGTACATCTGAAGTTTATGTGTTGCCTACAAAGCAGAGAGGGATTTAGAAGAGAATACATTTACGACATTTACTACACCCTGTTCTTCATAGATCCAGCACCTCAGACTTTCTGCACACCCTTTTGAAATTAGCTGCTGGGAGGAAGGAACGCTAGCAACAGAGTTAAGGAAGTGCAGTCTCAGGCTCTGCACTCCCTTAATTGGAAGCCTGAGACTCATGGTTAATGGTGATTAATGTTCCGTTTTACTTTGCTAGTTTCTTCCTTGTGGGAAAAGATCGCATAAAGCTGAAGTACTTTCAAATAAATATTGATATTAATTAATTTCTTTTGAAAAGAAAAGTTATTTCTAAATCTGTTTCTGACAAATTAAGAATAAAACTCTTGTCAGAGAGTGTATCATTTAACTAAACCTGGCATACAAAACTGCACCTAACTGTTGTAGCTGCTTTTTTTTCCCACACTGTTGTTTTATTTTTTTAAACTTCAAAGTCTCCAAATTCCTCCTGATGGATGCACTGATATTTTAACAATGTCTTTGTTGTGTACTACAATCAGACAAGTGCTAATACCCTTGAGGAATCTGGCAGGACTGTGGGAATCTTACAGCCATAATTGCATCTCTATCATAAATGTGATGATCTTGGCAGGTTCAGATGAGTTGACAGAATGTGCTGTTGTTGAGGGTGATACCAACTTTCTCCATTGACTTATGAGTCTAAGGGTCATTCATTTATGCATTCTCTGCTGTCTCCGGTATGGAGTTTTTTAGTGCAGTTCTGGAAGATGTTAGAGACATAAATGCCTGCTGTATTTAAACAAAGACTGTAATCGGGGAAAAACAACAGGAAATCCTAATTATATAGTCAGCATAAAATTACTAGCACCGTGAATTATACTCAGTGACACTGAATTTTAAATTTATTAGTTTGAACATTATGAGAAAAATAAAGCAATATAAAGATGCTGAATATACTTCAACTTATTGTACAACCATGTTACCCCAAGTCTTAGATTTACATATTCAGTTATTTAGGAGTTACTCTACCTGAACACTTTAATATGTTTGTTTTTCTTTTGCAGGTTCAAAATGCAGAATAATTCCACTGAAAACTAATTTTTGGGGCTAAGGACATTGCAGATGATTTACTACATGCCTAAACATGTAACCTTCTTGTATTTATTCAGTTTTTGGATCTGTGCCTCAAGCCATGGTTATCACTTGTTCAAATTCTGGTACAGACCGTCCACTTCTCTGGTAATAAATACGGTTTCCTCAAATATAGGGAAAAAACCACTTGATTTTTGTTCTTGTGGGTTACTGCATGTTTCTTCTTTCTCTATATTTACATGAGAAAAAGTAAGATACCTGTCATTTAAACTATCTAATAGACCCATGACTTGCAAAGTATTTACTCACTGGATTTTATTTTTTATGACCAGACTACGAAGAATAAAATAGTGTTTCCTCTTTGGTTGTTTTTTAAAGAGAGAGTGATTCACTTATTATGTTTAGAATAGCACTAATGGAGGTTCAGGGCCGCTATCATTCTTTAATTAATGTGACAGATGAGAGATGAAAAGGTGCTCCTTATTTGTTTTAACTGCATGTACTCTCTCTGGGCTTTCTGAAGACCACTTGGCCTACAATCACTTTAAGAAATATCATGATTTGGCTCTGAGTCAGATGTGTTGATTGAAATCAGATACCCAAAACCACAAGAATCTTAACTTACTAAGAATTGTGACTGTTCCAAAAAAGTGAATCCAGAAGACTGGCATATACACAGTAAGTAGAGGACACACATAAAAGTTCCTGACATACCCTTAACTTTGGGTTTTATTGATTTTGCTGCTGTTATGTCACTGGGAGACCATGAGCACTTTGCCATACAAGGCTGGGGGTTTTTGTTTGCTGTTTCAAGGCCAGAATATATATTCTGCATACTAACAGTGACTTCAATCCTAATTTTCAGTGTCAGAACTTGGTCAGAAACTGCTTCATGGAACCATTTCTTAATTTTCTTTTTCACTTTTTCTTTCTTCCTGCAGCACTAGAAATGACTGTGTACTGTGTCCTGGACATGCTGTGAATTCCCTGATGGAACATGATGCATCACTCCATTGAAACAAAGAGGTGTAATTCTTTGTTTACTAAATTATATTTAACAGTTTTCTTCTTTAGGATTTTCTCCAAGTGCTCCAATTGTTGCAACAATTAGTAACCGAATGTGACTCCCAGGGGAGACCATCCACTGAATTAATTTTGATGTTAAGATATGGCTTGTGCTTACTTGTCATTCAGTGACTTTGCAAATGTACCCACCAATTTATTGTGTAACCGTCCCCTGACTACCACAACAGAAAAGGCTAGAAAAGAAAATGGGAAGAGAAGTAGTACTAGTTGAAATCTGTGATTTTGTTAAAACGTACTCACCTAGCAAAACCCCATCGTTTAAAGGTTTCTGTGGGATAGTTAGCCAGCCTTATTACTGCATGGTGGCCACCACAGTATTATTTTGTGAGCTGTTGATGTAATGCATAATTATTGAATTTGGCTATCATACCAAGTTCTAAGGTGCAGGTAATAGCTAAGTAAGATCTTATACACTGAAATAGAAATTTCAATTATATTGGCTTTGGAAGTTGAAATTTTCTTTATTCACTATACCTCTTTACAGATACTGCAGGAGCAGCATGCCCTAATAACTATGCAATACTATTGGTCAATATGTGCCTTATTTTTCTTCGTAATTAATTTCTTCCTTTCTCTTTCCTCTTCTCTTAAGTAACCCTATAATTATCATCATTAACTATGTTTACTTTTAATCAGTTGTGGTATTTTAATTCTCAGTTCTTATTTCTTTTTCCTTATTATTCTCAATAATTGCAATGTCCTTGCAATATCAGTATCATCTGCATCTAAATGCAAAAGTTTGTTTCCAAAAGTTTGTTTCCTTGTTCAAATAAGGAAAGCATGAATTCCTAGGACTAATCACTGTAGTGTTTCATTAATGTTATCTCCAGCTAATTATTTTCATTTTGTTTTAATATAGATAATTCATCACTTCTTAAGCAGCTAATTTAATTCTTTCAGAGATGAAAAACATAAAAATGCAATTTAAAGTTTCCTACTTACACACCACATAGTTACAAATGAACTGTAACTTAGTCTGTGAGAGAATCTTTGAGAAATAAAAGGCTGTTGTTGTGCTTCTAAGTGTGTGATCCAAGGCATCTGTCTTTAACAAGATAGATATTGCAGAAATAAATTTTATGCTGTGGTCAGAACTGACCATTTGGAGGGAGTAAGAGTATTTGATTATTTTGCAGACAGACAAGGTAATTGACTCATCAGAAGACAGGGTGTCACTGAACATACAAAAATCAATGGCATAGAAGAGAAATTTACATATTTTGTAGGGAGATGGTGCAGTATTTGCAGTGTAGATAACTTTACGGCTGTGAAAAAGAAATATCATTTTCCATGAGAGCCATCAACCCATTTAAAGACAGGGATTCAAATTCTGAGTTTTTATGATGTGACCAATAGAATCCCGAGTTAGAGATCCCAGCAAATCTCTCATGCTAACATATGCAGATATGCACCTAAAGAGTAAATGAGCAATAAGGTAAAAAGAAATGTTATGAAAATGCCAGTCTTTAATTTAAGGGAAAGCTAAGACTAGTGAGAAACATGTATTTTAGCATAGGGCTGGATCCCTAAAGAAATTTTCCATCATGTTGTCCGGAATCCTCGACCTCTAGACCTGCAAAAGCTCCTAAATAGGTCTCGTCTATTTATATTGAGGCTGATTTTCACATTCTTGTGAAGTTGATATAGAGATACCATATCAAACAAAGTCATTGATTCAGGTTTCAGTGAATAATTGGAGAAAGACAATTCTTCCTACAGGGAAATACTATAAATCCTAATTATCAGGCTCCTTCAGCAGGGTTTTTTCTGTCATTAAATTTATTTTTTAAGTTTGTTTTATCCAGCATTCTGGTCAACGCAAGTCTTACTGATAAAACCTTGTAAGCTCAATTACATGGAATTTTAAGCCAAAACACTAGATCAACTTTTTATGGCTTAATAATACATACAAGCTATTACTAAGCTGAAATACCAAGTCAGAGTATTACTTTACAGAAATGCCATTTTATAATGAAAAGGCACAATATTTTCAAAGAAGCTTCATGCAGCACTATGATCTTTCTGAAGATATTTCAGTGTGTTATGTAAAAAGAAAGGGTTTATTGCCTTTGTTTGGCATTACAGTCTTCTCCAAAAAAGAATTTAATTATGTTGTCATTAAGAGCTTCAGGTACTGGAGCAATTGTGAGCGTGCTGACACAAATTTGGTGTTTCTTAATAGATTCCTTTTTGAGCTCTGAACAAGTTCTGAGGTTGTATGTTTTTTGCTAAGTAGGGTACAATTAGCAAGTTTGTTTGCTGGTTATAAGCCAGTAGTGGCTCACTCTTCACAGTTTATTCAGTGTATATTCTTTGAAAGCATCTAATATTAAGGCTCACTTAAGTTTAGTGTTGTACGCTGCAATGAACAATGAAATCTGATTTCTAAAGTGTTGGAGTTTTTTAAGAATCATGGTTAAAACTCTTTGTACATCTTACATTATTTTTTTCTGCTTAAATTCAGAACACATGGCCTTGTCCTGAGGAAGTTAACTTCATAACATTCCGTAGTTTGCCCAGTTACAAGGAAATTGCTACACTGTAATTGTTAGTTTGTAATGGTGATTAGTGATTGACAAAGAAAAGCCTACTGGTGTCAGTCAGTATGCAGGCCGTATCAAAAATACATGCTTCAACCTTAAAAAGCATTTTTCCAATTTACAAATCTTTTCTTTTAGCAAGACCCAGGTTTCCCCAGGTTATGTAGACTGTATGTGATCCTCCACATTAAAACAGCATCCCCAAATTGTTGTCAGTATGTACACGTGTATCTTTTGTTCCTTGGAAGAGATGTGCAGTTGTGTGCCCCCAGGCTGCTTAGGACATCTGAATCTCTTTAATCTGACACATGTCAGATTAGTGCTCTTGTGAGGCCATAAACATGAACATGATGTAGCCCCACAGGATGTGTTAATGCTGTCAGGGGCTTTTTTTCAGAGATAGTATGTCTGAATTGTAACATTATAATTTAAAATTCATATTTGATGGGTATTTCAGGTATTCTATAGCTAAAATTATCTCAAGGTTTTGGTTGTGGTTTTTTTTAAATTATATATTATGTGCTAATTACCTTCTGGAAAAATTAAATGCATTCTCCTAATGTAGGTGTTGCTGTACAATGTCTTCCAAAAGCTAGGGGTTATTTTCATTTTGAGTGTATTGGAATAGCTTGTGGCAAGGTCCAAGCAGATGGAAAAGGAGTTACTTCTCAGGAAGCTTAAGTTTAAACACAGAACAACTTGTTTTGTATTTTGTTTTTGTTTTTAATTTATTTTCAGAGTTCTGGATAAGCCAAAGTACATAGTGCTGGCAAAAGTGCTAGACTGCATGCTGTCCAATTTTGGCTTTATAATCAATAAGGCTCAAAACAGAAAGTAAAGGCTTCTGAGGGAGAAACAATTATCAAGGTTGAAAGTATGATTCAAGACAATATGGTTTACCAGTGATGCCATGATGATTTTTTGCTTTTCTTTTATACCCCCTTTTATATACTCTTTTATATAGCTTTATATATTCCTTGTGCCTTTAGCTTACATAGTTATAATTCTTTAAGTTCGATAACTCCCCTTAGACCTAGTATTTCATTAAGTTTAGAGACTAAACATTCTAAAAGCCCAAAGAAACCAAGGTCCTCTCCAGAGCACATTCTGTAAACAAAGATAGGCCCATCCAGGGGGAGGGTCCCTTGGGTGGGGGGGTCTCACCCGAGTCCCTCATTGGGGAACCTTTGATAGATATGCTAATTTTTGCAAGGCATATAATTGTATACACATCACATTGTGCGTGGCCATTTTCTTCAGTGGGGACATTGGGGTGCATTTTGATGTGCATTTCAGCACACCTAAGGATCCTTCAATAAATACCGAGGTAAAAACCCTTTTCCTTCCTAACTGTGCAGCTCTCTTAATTTTAAGACCAGGAAAAGGCATCACCAGCAGAGTTCCATCCTCCTTTTACACCATCTGGAAACAGAAAGCTCATTTAACCTACGTTGGGGATGGATGTGATCATTTCACAATATCCATATTAGAAGTAGGAAGAGTTTCTACATTTGAGATAAGAGCAGGAAAGGAAAAGAGTGAAACTAGAGCCACATGACACAAGACAGGGAAAGGATATTAAAAATATCCTAAAATACTGTATGACAGATGGCTGAGAAGATGGTGAGGATAGACTACTAATTCAAACTCCTGGGCTGGAAGGCATGATTATAACTTCTGTAAGGGCAGTTTTATCAGAGTGCTAGGTGTAGAAATGTGATAGTGTACAGGATAAACAAAGCAAACAGGATCCAACAAAAACCAAAACAGACCAAAAAAAAGGGGAGCCCAACAGAAAATAATCTGCATCATTGTTTGTTCCTTCTTTTGCATCCTGGCAATGCCATGGTCAGTGTGTACAATCCTGAGCACCCAGATAAGCATAAAATATGTTAGGAATCCACTTCCTATCCTTGAATGTGGGGAATGTGTGGAAATTACCTCAAAACCAGCACGAACTGCCAGTGGGAGTAGTAGGTGTCTATAACTGCTCTGATTTGTGCTGCTCTGGTTCTCCACTGACATGCTGTGGTGCGTAGGAAACTTTAGTGTAATCATGGCTGAATTATTCCTAAGTCAATACTGCTTGGGATGCCCATTTCAATTTTAATAACAAGCAGTTGTTATAGAACTAGGAATATGGAGTAACAAGACTGTTTCACTGAATTTCTTTGGATAGTTTGGGTGAATATTCCCAATTACTAAGCAATTCCTTCAAGTTTTAAATTGCTTTGAAAAACTTGGCAATGTTACAATCTTTGAGATTTATCTCTGATGATATTAACACTAATGAATGAAACATTAAACATTTTTGAGATATGTAATTCCTAGAAATAGCACTAGGCTATTTCCTTTTATAATTTGTAACACAGCCAGTAGAACTGTAGGATATTTTGGAAAAAGTCCTAGAAAATGCCTCATTTGTGGATAAATAAGCTAGTAGTTGAAGAAGGTATCAGAGTTGCTTTTTTTCAACTGGATATATGAGTTGATAGAGTAATTTCAAATATTTTATGCATAGTAGCCTGCTCAGTCGTTTGAATGTATATGTTTTCTCTTAGCACTCCTGAGGACATTAGATTAGCATAGCTGGTTATTAATGTGGGAATTTCATATTTAAAACCCAGCCTCTTTAATTATTTAGACCTAATGGATGTCTTGGTTTGTTCAGTAGGAAGGATACTGTTAATATAAATTCCCATTAATTACTGCAACAAAGTGCACTTTAAAATATTCTCTGTCCTAGAGCGCCAAATTATGGGAAAGGAGATAAAACAGCTGTTACTGCTGTTGTGTCAGGCAGCATTTATTTGGCTAGACAGCTTTTTTTTACATACTAGTTACAATAATATGTGTTTCAAAAATACAGATTAGACACAGTGATAAATCTGGATCCCTTCAGTGAGCCTGAGTGTCTGCATTCAATTACAGCCTTCTTAAAATACAGTGGTAGATTCTTCTATTGTACCATACTGGCAGAGTCCCAAATTAGTTTAACAATTAGTGTCCCCAAAACACCAAGCTTGGTTCAGAGCTGGAATGTGAGACCTCAGAATACTCAGCCAGGGTCAACAGATATCTCTTGACACCCACCACAGGCCTTTGTCTCTTGTCATGTTGCTTTCTTTTTAAAGGTCTCGGACTCTGAGACACTGTTTTAACTGACCTTATTTTTTCAATTTGTTTTTATTTTGATGAATGCCTGCTGCTGCCTTGCATTGGTCTGTATGTCTGGAAGAGTGTTTTCTTCATTGCTTTCCCATGGAAACTCAAGCAGCCCTGTCCTTTGTCCCTTTCACTTACTCTTCGTATCTAAATATTAATATTAATCTAGCTTTCCTGAGTCACCCTTGACTTCTTTCTCCTGTAGAGATGAAAGTCTCGAGATTGTCTCTGGATATATTGAAATTAAGTAATCAATTCAAATTCAGTGTGATTTAAGACAGCTCCCAGTCTTTCCTTCCAAACCTTCTTCCCATTTCCTTTCCCTCTGCAGACATCTCCATGTTTTCTGCTACTCAGCACTGATCTTCCCCTAGGTCATCACATGCAGGTAAGTCTAGATACTGTACATTGATTCTGTACATAACAACTTTGAGGTAGTAATTTTTCTTTATCCATGGCTACAGTTCTCACATAAACTTTATTTTTGGCCTGCACTAAAAAATTCCTTTCCTCTGAAATCTGTCAATTCAATACAGTATTGCTGTTATCCACTGTGGATGCTCTTGCACCTTTCTTTTATTATCTACCAACATGAGGTGCTAATTTTGAATGATCTTTTTAGCTTAACCACAGCCTCTTCTCATTTCTCATTTGCTCCTGAAGTATCCAGGAGTATGAACAGATGGGTTTCCCCATTATTCAAATGTCTTCTTTTTTATTGTGCCTACTGTCACTAGCTATACAGTAGAGGGATCAAATTGTTTTCTGTAGCACCATATACTGGGTGACACTAGAGCAATGAACTACTGAAAAATTAAATGTCATAACTAAGTGCTTACAGAAACTGAAATTTCTGAAGCTGCAAACAAAACCAAGTGTTACTTGAGAAAGACACATTCTCTTGAAGATTTATTTCAGCTGATGTTTTACATCTTACTTTTCTTTGGAGTAGAAGAACAAAAAACCCACAATAAAATAACACCCATGTCCCAACTCAATTTCCTCTCACTTTTCCAGAGCTGAGCCCTCCGTTTTATATATTTCCCACCATCTTCTACCTCCTTAACTCCTCTTTTCCCATTTTCATTGGAGTTCTTGGGACAAGTTCCAAATGTAGCATTTTCTTTAACATTATTTTACTCCAAAAAAATTCATCCCTGTGTGTTTCTGTAGTCAGATCACTCATTTGAATAGAATATTAAAATTTATTCCATTCCTCCACAGTGACAAGATTTTGGAACAGCAGCCACTTAAAAAATAAAACCAAAAAAGCAGCAGAAAAGTAAATGCAATGAGGGAGCAAATGTAGTATGAATGTGTCTGAAGCTTAAAAAGTTTAGGTTGATTTGCTGTTTAGTCCAACTACTTCTAATTGCAGTATACACACATGATATTCACTTTGTTCATTTTTAGCTTTTTGTAGGGTCTATACAGCAATTTTTGTATCTTCTCCAATATTTTTAATAGTTTCCATTGACTGTTCACAGGCTAAGTGAGAACTTCATTTTGAGCCAAATAGTGTCTGTTCTTCGTTCCAGCCTGTATGTTATTTGCTAGATATTTGGATGTCATAGTCTCTTTGGTTATACTTTCTGCTATCCTGTTTTGTCTGCCCTGTCTATATTCTATTCTTACAACCTTCAGAAAATGTTTTCTGGGCCACATCCAAGGCTGTATTTGTTCAGGTGAACTTCAGGAAATTTCAGGGTAAAATAATCCTTCATTCTAACAGTCCGTGGAGAATTTAAATCGATCAATCAAAATGAGGTCAGGTATTACAATCTGGGGTTATAAGTAAACCAATATTTAGGGAGGAAAACTGTCTAAACAAATTAATGCCTAGGAACTTAATACTTGGAAAGATCTATGAGCAAGAAGAAAAAACATTGTATCATCTTTTTCATCTCATTTATTACTTAATCCAAAGTGTGTTTGTTTGACGTCTCTGTTTCCTGTTTGGATAATGTGTATGTGCTAAGTTCTGGTGATCGGTTATTTGTTTGTGCAGTTGGGCTTAAAATAAGCAAAATAAAAATGTTTGGAGCTGCACATCAAAGCCAATGTAGTAATTAGTTAGCATTAAAACCCCACTATTTCGATGGAAGGAAATACCAAGTTCCTCACACCAATTCCAAATAAAGAAGTGTTCAAATTAAGAAAATTATATGATGTGCTTAGATCTGCCTGGGTTGCAATCCTTGGCCTTCAGACTGCATCAGGGGATTTCAGCATGCTGCTTCCTATGTCCTTGTGAAAACTGCCTGCTCGCCACACAAGTTTCTGCATCCAGAGTAGTACGGTAAAAAGTATCTGTAACAATATATGCTGTGGACCAGACAGGCTCCAATGGGGTCAGACTATGTGTTAGCCCAAATTAAAATGTTCTAAGCTATGGTTGTCCTTTGTATGACATGCAATACTGTGAGTCTATAACCAGTTTCTTAAAAACTTTATCATAGTGTTCCATGGGTCATTTGCTTATTATCAGGTGCCATCATTCCCTTTAGTAATTACTTTATCCAGTGGCTAAGCCTGCACATTACTGCTAACTGATAGCAGCACTGTGTAATTGTTCCTACTGTGTATTTTTAAATAGCAAACAATTTTTAAACAATTAATGGAGGAGGAAGAAAAGGCTGCTGCCGCCACTGGATCCACTACTGCAGCAACCATCGCAACATCACTCTTTATATCCAGTCTGTTAATTGCTGTGAGACTTACCTGTGATTTGGACACATGTAGGTGCCTACGTTTAAAAGCTGACTTCATAAATGAAGATAGTAGGAATGCTTTAATAATTATTTTCTGTCACTCTCTAGAGTGAAATAGTAAGCTTTATTAAATAATAAGCTTATTTAATAAGCTTTATTAAATCAATTAGCATTTCACTTTATCTTTTTAAGAGTTAATAGATATATCTTTTAAAGAATTAATAGTGAGAAAACTGATGTTTGCTACATGCATATTTGCAATGCAGACTTTATATCTTTTCACATTCTTGATGTAGTATCATGGTTCTATCTTTTTAAAACAGCATGCAGCATGTATCTATTTCAGAAAAAACTTATCCAAAAGTATCAGACCCATGTATTGTGGATATTAGCTCAAAGTGCACTCCAAAGCTAGAATGCAAAAGGCCTCATAGCTTTTTGAAAACTAATATGACTGCTACATTGATTTTGTGTTATCGAATAATGTTGTCAGTGTGCTATTTGTGTGAAGTCTCTAGGGTTAAAATATTCTTTAAAGAGATGTTTATTTTTGGACGGACCTATTGAGTTGTCTCCTATTGTATGTTAAAGTAGCTGCTCTCAGAGGTCACAGGGAGTTCAGCTGTACAAAGACACCCTTATTTTGTAGAAAATGAATTTTCAGACTCTCTAATGGGAACATTCAAAAGTGCCTCTAATAAAACGTTTTTTAGAATGTTTCATTTGATGACTTGTCCAGAAAGAGGAAAAGTAATGTACAGATACAAGTTTAGACAATAATCAGACATGAAAGCATATGCTCTATTTTCAGTAAGTGGAGAGAGTTGCATATATTTTTAATGTTTCTGCCATAGGAACGTAATTCTTGGAGTTTTGCATTTGTTTTTTTCTTCCTCAACCTATGTACTTGGGAAAACATTTACTGAGTTTTGATTTTCTGACACAATTTAAAAAGCACAGATCCAGCAAGTGGGTCCAGTCAGACAGAATATGCTCTTGCACAGTTGAAGACTTTGGAGTCCCAAGCAGTCAGCTGGATCAGCCTGCACTGATTTCTCTGTATCATGACAGTGGAAGGATAATTCAGTCCAAAGCCATAGCTTCGAGTAAATGCAGTGTTTGTGAAACGTATAATTCTGATAGCAGTGAAAAGAGAGCTCCTTACTTTTTCCCAGGAGGACAGCTTTAGCTGCAGCAAATCAGGTTTTGCACTGGTGTAGCACTTCATTTATGTCTCTGAGATGCCCAGAGTGATTTATTTTATTGACCAGCTTAGCAGCTGGTTTTATCTATTGCAACAACCAGTTCCAATCTAGCAAGTGAGGCCGACGCTGAGATGAGCTGTATGAAGTTAGACACCTGTCATCCACTTACAACGATCAGCATATAACACAAGGGTACAACTGTGGAGGATAGCAAAGGCATGCAGAGACATGTCCAAGCCTAAACCTTAATTTTCCCTGCAGATGCTTTAAATGAGTGTCACTGCTTGTAAACATGTACATGCTTGGCATTAGATTATCTCAAGGTACTTTAAAAATTGCAAAGTTCTGGAAAAGCCTGGGTCATCAGAGTGTTGCTTTGAAACTGGAAGAGTGTTAAATATGGTTTTTAAGGGAGATCGATGGGAACTTATTTGTTCTGCGAGGGAAAAGTTCGAAAACAGAAGCATTGTAGACTTTTTTAGACATTTTGTTGCAATGTAAACAGTATTTCCGAGAGGAATTTTTGGAGACAGAAGGAGTTGCTGTTTACCATTTCTGCTTTCCATTCAGTGCATCCACTATGGCTAGATCCGGTGGAGCAGACTGTGATGCGAAGTACAACAGGCTGTACCGGGCCTGACACTGCCAGTCGTGCAGCCCAGTCCGTTCTCAGCCTGTCTGTCGGACGGGGCAGATGGAGACCCCTTGGGTTATTCGAACGCCAGGATGGCGGGGCAGCGGTTGTTTGGGCTACTTCCAGAGCCTCTGTTCTCAGCTGTGACAGTGACCGGGGCACCCTAGCCCGCCCATGGCCGTGGTGCCTCCCTGCCCCGGCCCGGCTCCCGCCCGGCCCCGCTCCGGGCGCTGCCCGCGGCCGGCGGTGTGGGAGCAGGGGACGTCAGTGTGAGGGGGCCGGTCCTGGGCAGGGCAGGGCGCCCGCGTCCCGTCCCTCCCCGCCCCTCGCCGCGGCTCCCTCCCTCCGGCTGGGGGCGGCCGGGTCGGCCCTCGCCGGGATCCCATTCGTCCTCCCTCGGTGCATGGTCGCGGCGGGAGCGGGGGAGGA
>VXBT01008117.1:0-19196 GCA_013400235.1 Oriolus oriolus | reverse complement strand
CGCACACGTCCGGCGCGGCGGGGCGGCCGCGCTCCCTCCGCGCCGTGAGGAGCGGGGCGGGGCCGGTGGGGGCACCGCCCGTCGGGGGGCCCCGGTCGGCTTCGTGCGGGGCGGGCAGTGGGGGTAGCGGGAGCCAGGCTGCCCCCGGCCGGGGCACCTGCAGCCTCTCCCTGGGGGGACGGCAGGGCGGGGGCTTCTCGACTCTCCACGAGCTGCCTCGGGGACTGAGGCTTTACAGCTCACCTGGGAGCCTTCACATCTCTGACGAGTTCTTCATACCCGTCGTGTTTCTGGGACCAGTTTTTGAGGGAGGGATGTGTGTGTGTGTGTGTGTGTCTGTGAGAGTATTTTGGCTTTTAGGGCCCTTCAGGGAAGGGAAGGAAGTAGGTGACACAGTTTACTGGTGCACGTTTTTTGGTAGCTTAGGTGTCACTGCAAAGGCACTCAGTAACACACCGGTGAGATTGGATCCCATAACTCAGAAGTTGTGGGCGTGCTGGAGCAACATCAAGTAAAACAGCATGGGCTGGCAGTGCTGTGTCCAGACAAGTGCACACGCTCCCAGTACCTGGTGGCAGAGCAGCAGCGTTGCACCATCATAGTAAGTTTACACCAAGCCAGAACTAAGCAGACGAGATGCTGTGAGTTTGTGCATCCTAATGAGAGATGTTTTAGTAGGAATAAGTGAGCACAATTACAAAGCTCCAGCTGACCTCATCCAGAAGAAAAAATTATATGTGTTAATTACAAGGTTTGGCTTTCTCAAGGAAACACTCTTAGGCACCATTACAGATCCCTTAAAGAAGATGTCTGCTTGGTCCCAGTCCTGCAGTGGGTTCTGGCTGCTCAAGCTCATACCTGCAAGGGGCCCTGTTGTTTTCATGAGTTTGCTTTGGTCACAGAAACCTTACAGTGTTATGGTAATTCATAGAGGCCTAAATTTATGCTGTGCACAGAGTTACTAATTAGGAAATGTCAGCAACACTCCACTTTATTTTTCTGAATAAAACATACTACAAAAATATAACCCAAATTAATCTCTAGGACCTTCCTGAGTATTTTATCCGTGTTCATGCATCGTTAGGTCAGGGTGTAGGCAGACTGTTGAAGCAGTTGTTAATGAGAAGGTTTTACCTCAGATGCAGTTTCATGGGACCATTGCTCAGTTTTTCAATGCATATGCTGGTTACAGCCACTCCAGCTTTAATCACATTACTTCTTCCTTCACAGGATTTCTCCCTCTGAGTCATGGAGTAGGTTTAATCAGTATGTAGGAAATTGCCCACTTTATCTTTTTTTTTTTTAGTTAATCATCTGTTTTTATTAAGCATTCTGGGAAATGTTTGCGTGATGATGTACCCGCACGTCAGGCAAGTAGTAGTAGTGTGTCGTTTTCTTTTATGACTGTAAATCTCCGGGAATGGATGCAGCATTGCTGTGTAAGAATGTTACAGTTACTTTTGTTTTTTATTTAATCAAAGCATATTTCCTCCACATCTTCTAAGACACTCTTGATTGTGCTGGGCTGGTAAGTTAGGATCAGAAGACCTGCTGGCAGAGACTGAAAGGAAGCCAATAATTGCCATGATCCTTTTTCGTGTTCTAGCTTGTAGCTGTGAAAATTGCTTGTGGTGTTCTGTAATACAGTAGGACAATGACTTATTAACTGCTACATGTTATTGCATCAGCAGAACCTGACTGAGCTGCAGGTGACTGTATAGTTGGCAACCAGGTAAGAAACCTGGTATTTTACTTTGCATATGGTGTAGACATTGCTGTTTCAATAATAATTGCATGGAAAGGAGGATTCATTATTTTCCTGAGTAGTTGGGAGAACAGAATTATTATTCATCAAAATTTGTGTTTCCAGAAGATTCTACTTTGTTAGACATTTAATACCCATTGGAGGGCTCCCCAGTAAAAGAGAAGTGATGGTTGTGACAAAGGGTTGTGTTGAACACAGGATGGCAGCTCCTAGCTAATGTAAGATTTCTGGTTATCAACTACAGACAGAAAACCAGTTTCTAGGAATTTTATCCTCAGCATCTTAAATCCAACTTGTTACAAGATGAAAAGAAAAGAATCTCTCCACATAGGAATAGCCCCTGGTGAAGCTGCTGTTTTCCTCAGAGCCGTTTGTTGAAGCTTGAAGTGGGAGGATGAGGATGGCTGCTCCGCTGTCCCTAACTGTCCTCACCTCCTACGCACACATGCATGTTCATGCCCAGGCACAAGCACACACAGCTCCTCTTGCTGGCTGACCCTTCACACTGTCCACCCTGTGGGGAGGAGAGCAGTGCTCAGCTTCTGAACTGCTGGTGGCAATAAGAGAAGCCATTTTATGTCCCCATTCTGTCCCTGTGAACAAGGGCTTTCTGTGTCTTCCCTTGTGCCACTTTCCTCTGTGTTTTTGGTGCCTCCCTTCCCTCACAAGAGTTCCCATTTCTCTGCTTTCTGCCTAGGGGATCAATCATTTTGGGGTGTCAGCATTTTGAACTCATTTGGGAACAAGGGTAGAGGCGGCAAATGGCTGGAAGGTGTTACTGGCTCTCAGAATCCTTTTTTGATGCAAAGACAATTGCTGATGTGATTGTAGTTGACAAGTCTGTTAAAATAATACCAAAGACTTTTGCTTAGATTATTTCAACCTTCTGGCTTTCCAACTTTCTTGAAAATTGACAGGATTCTCCTGAGTTGTGGTGCCTAAAATCTACCCTGGGAAACTAACAGGATGTATTCTTCCAAAATCACTGTCCTACATACAGATGAACAGGAATAAAGCTGAATGTAGGGCATTTGTAAAGCCAAGATTAAAAAAATAGTGTTGTTATCCCTTGCCTTTTAAAATTGCTCGGGAGATGTCGTCAGATACTGTAAAAGCTGTCTAAACAAGTTCTATTATTTTACTGTCTTGTAAGTAAAGTGATATTTTCATGTAATACTGCTCACAGAAGATGATGCATTTTGGAAAATAATGCAGACCTGAGGTCTTAATTTCTTTTTAATTTGCCTTTGTTCCTCCTTACAGCTCTAGGAGGTGAGACATTAACTGTGGTTACACATTTCAGTATCAGTTAATCAGAGTAATCAATTTTCCTAGGAATAATTTCCTAAAAGATATTCTTGTGGAAGGTAATTCAAAAGAAAACTAAATGCACGGTGGAAAAGTAATTAAATTATAAATTTTCTGCAATGGCAAACAGATGACTGCAAATGTACCCAATCTGTGTGAGTGGATCCCAGAATGCATCCGAAATTCTGAACTATGGCAATATATATAGTAGTTGGACAGTTACAGTATCCATGACTGAGCATAAATAAATCACAGCAAAAGATATTTAGAGACTCTTGTGCTGTTTGCATAATCAGTAGGTTCCAATTTCTGATTCACTGATGTAATTAAAAAAATCAAACAACCCAAAAAAAGCATGGTCTGTTGCTAAAGATTAATTTCTCTAATTTTTGTTATCTTCTCATTCTCATAATCATACTGTCTTTTTCAGCTTGGAGCTCTATAGTAAAGTTAGAGGTAGGCTCTTCAAAGAAGAATCCAGAATATTTAAGACATTGCTGCATGAGAGGAATGCTGCAGCAATTTCTTCCCTAAAACATTTCTTATGTATTTTGGTTTAGATGTTGTTGGTTGAGGTTTCTTTAAGGGTTTCTCTGAAGCCCATGGTGAAAACACAGGAACTAAATGATAAACCATGAGAATGAAACACTATAAAAAGAGAAAAAAATGTCTTGGAGAAAGCATCATTTTGTGTTGCAGCCAGTGAGAGTACTATAATAAAGGAACCCAGACACACAAGGAAGGCTTGTTTTAGCTGATTTTCAAATCTTTCCATTTTCACCTTTAATAGCTTCTAGTGCTGAGAAACAATCAATGAAGCAATATTGCTGAAGCAACTGTACAGTCTCCTTCGTCATTGGTGTCACTGCTCTGTTTCAAATTTCTTTGTCTTAATACTGTCATCTTAAAGGCTGTGAAGGTATTTTTGGATTGATATGTTCTACGTGGTATCTAACGTCTTAGTGGTGAATATGTCTTGGATTTTAATTACACACACAGAAGTAGCTTTAGAGTTCATTAAGTGATCTTCATGCTTGCTGACACCTGACATTGCATATGTGTTGCATTGCATTCTCATACATAATTTCTGACAATTTACCAACAAGTATTTATGCTGTCATTCTGTTCCAGATTAATAGCAGTAAGTTTTGTAGATAAAATAATATACTATGGTTTAATAGTACAACTGATAGTTACCTTGAAGTTCGACTGTAGGTTGTCAGCCTTTTCATTTTGCAGAATTCCTTTTGATCCCAAGTAGGTTTTTCTGTAAGGGTGCTTTAGGAGAAAAATCCTCTGAGTTTGCTGGTAATAGAAATGGTCAGCCTGGTAACTGTAGCAATTATAACCAGAGCTTGGTCTGAACTGAATGTTGCATTACTTTGTTAAAATTGATACAGTTTTTAAATCAGCTTCATGTGAGCAGTGTGACTTCTCAAGGTGGTTGAGACTTTGGGTAGCTGTGACAGAACTTCCTTGGTTCAGCTTTCAGGCACAATCCCTTAAACCTGTTTGGAAAGAATCACCTGTGATATGGGAAGATAAATTCAGTCTCTGTATTTATTTGATCTTCTGCTGAGATTGCAGATAGGGTGCCAGTTGGTGCCATCTGTGTTTATAGATTTTGCAATAGTATTCACTGGGAGATTATCTGAAAGCCAAATCAGTTTACATAGGTCAGTGAATTGCAGCTTGCAAGGCTTGTGTTTGAGATCATTGTAAACAGGTTTTTCAGACTTTTCTTTGAACTTTCATTTGTGAAAACCTGACCTCATCACTGAGGTGTGTGGTGGTAATAAAGCACCAGTGTTACGTGTTGGTAGATACATTCAACTTAAATGGTGATGTACTCTTGTTTTGTCTGTTAGCATGTGCGTGTTGCTTCAATACATCGTCTTCTGATAGTAAGTTTGTGGAGGGAAGGCTGTACCAAAAATACCTTCATATAAAGGGGTGGAGTTTTTAATTAAATGTTTAATAAGTCATATATATATATATGTATATATATATATATATACATACATATATATATATATGTATATATATATATATATATACACACAATGCTGTAAATGTAGTGTTCCTGCAGTTAAAGTACCTGTAGAAGAGAAGATGCTGCAGATGAGAGTACATACATTCTGTCAGATACTAGGAGTTTACTGATGTTCTGGTTTCAGCTGAGTTAGAGTTATTTTCCTTCATAGTAGCTGATACATTGATATGTTTTGGGTTTAGTATGAGACTGATGTTGATAACACACTGAGGTTTTCATTGTTGCTGAGCTATAGTCACACCAAGCCAAGGACTTTTCAGCTTCTTCTGCTCAGATAGCAAATAGACTGGGGTGAACGGGAAGTTGGAAGGAGACGCAGCCAGGGTAGCTGACCACAACTGACTACAGGGCTGTTCCACACCAAGTAGCATTGTGCTCAGCAATAAAGCTGGGGGAAGAAGAAGAAGAAGGGGATTGCAGTGATGATGTTTGTCTTCTCAAGTCACTGTTACCTGTGATGGAGCACTGCTCTACTGGTGATGAATGAACTCTGGCCTGCCCAGGTGAAGCACTGATTGAATTCCTAGTTTTACTTTGCTTGTGTCATGGATTTTGCTTTAGCTATTAAAGCGTCTGTTAAAGTGTCTGTATCTAACCCATGAGTTTTATAATTTTTACTCTTTTGATCCTCTCCCCCATCCCCATGAGGGAGAGTGAGTGAGGATCATGGCAACAGTAGCAATTTTTGTACAGAATATCTCGAAGGAATTCTTCATGTGCAAAGAACGGCAGCATCTTTCTGCACAACTGTTTAGTACTGATGAATAACACAAACTGAATTATGCTTGAAATATAAATGTTGGAGAATATCTTGGGCAAATACTCTAGTTCTTACAGCCTTCAATGAAACTTATTTCCGAAAATAAGGCAGTATGTATACATGGTCATCATGACAATTTTGGCAGTTGTAACTCTCTTTCATGATAGCCGTCTGATAAAACCTGAATGTCATTCTGCACAGGCAGGTATGATTAATCTAAAGTTTACATGAAAATTTTAAATGTAAGTTCTAGTTTAAATATGACAATGTATTCTTTTATTTTGTGTGTTGGAAATAGTACCATATATTTTAATTTTATATTCAGTCATATTTATGGATACGCTTCTGTGATCTTAGAAAATTGTTTTAAGTTCAACATAAGTGGTGGGATAAATTTGGCATAATAATAAAAGTTTCATGCATTCTTACATCTCTTCACTCTCTCTCTGAGATTGATTTTTCTCCAGCTAGTTTTTCTCTGGTATGGTTTGCCTTTCAGGAGTTAACAAAGGTCTCATTTTTCTCTGTTTTAGGGGCTTTGTAAACTACTAATAGACATAGTACATGACAGCTGGCATGTAAGATACTCCACAGACTGCCTAACTGATTGCGCTGCTGAGATGGTAGATCATTTAGCAGAGGTATCCAGTTTGCAGAAATGTGCATGGGGTTTGTGTTGCGCATACATGTTTATTCAATCGTTAGCCATGATCATGACTGCATAAAATCAGTGCAATTACCTTCAACAGATCTTTACATCTAAGTGGCCCAGACCGCATTCCATGACAGCCCTGACAGCTTGAATTAGAGCTTGTCTTTTATTGCAGCTGAATTTGGAGTACAGAAATATCCAGCCTTTCTTGAGCTTGGTTAGTGCAAGAATGGTACGTGTTAACGTGAAAGAGTAAAAGTCCAGTCTAAACCAGAGCTTTAGGAGTATTCTAAATCTTTGGTGCTTGACCAGCCCATATCAACAGTTTACCTTATTTTTCTGTTGCTCATTGCATGCCTTACACAGTAGATAAATACTCTTTGAGGGTGCGTTGGGACTATCTCACATGCTCATGTGCCCTGTACTCTGCACAGTATGTCTCTGCTTCCCAGCCAGATCTAAAGAATGTATAGGCAAGGTCAGAGAATAGAAATCCACGTTTTCAGCAAAATGTCTCCAGCTCTTGGCTGGTGGTCCCTCATTCTTTCCACAGGCTCCTTGGATTTGGGCAACGAAAGAGTCTCAATAAATACTTTATTTGTGAGCAGGTTGCAGCTTCTTTTTTTTCCAGGGCAATCAACCCTGTAACTCACTTTAACCCCTGCTTTTTTATTTTGTTGCTGTTAAATCACTGAGAAGAAGAGGTTCTGCCTTACATCCCAAGAAGATCGTACAAAGATAGGACTAGAAGAGACCTTATGGCATCATCTACCCTATTGTACTGCCTCAGATTAGGATCATCCATATCTGCCACTTATTCTAAGGAACTCAGTGGTCTCCCTTACATCATCAGGACATGTGAAAATTTTCTTTGTGTGTTATCCAATTCACACCTTTCCTGTAGTAATTTAAAGCCACAGTTGCTCATCCTACATCTGTCTAGGACAAAGCAAGTAATTATTTTTTGTATATTGTGTTTTATTAAATATTGTAGCCTTCTGTTTTTCACCTCACAGGTTCTGGGTTTTGTACAGTTATTTTTGTTGTTTTTCTTTGGGTTACCTTTCATTACTTTACGTCTGTTTTGTTTGTCCAGTTAAGAATATGTTTGTCTTGAGGCTTTAATGATGTAGAGTAAAATAGAATGGGATCCTCTCCATACCTACTGACATGATGAGGATCTTCTTTTCAGCACTGTGACTCTCTTTCAACAGTTAAATTGGAGAGGAGAAGAGACAACTGGGATGAGATGATACTTTTATAAAAACATGAACGGTGTGGCAAGGGGCTTAGGGATAAGTTGTTCATTTTCTCTCCCAGTACAAGAACTAATGAGCATGAAAATGAAACTAGCAGGTGTTGGGTTTGGAATAGCAAAAAGAGGAATTTTGTCATGCACATATATTAAGCTGTGTAACTCCGCAGGATGTTGTGGATACTGAAAATTTATACCAACTCAAAGTGAAACTGGACAAAATTAATGGAAAAAATAGTCTATAAGGGATTATTAAATACATAAGCATGACCTCTGGCTTTGAAAGTCCCCGAGCTGCAAATTATTGGAGACAAGCGTTTTTGGGGAAAGTATGACTAAAGGATTACAATATTCTTATGCTCTTCCCCAGACATCTGGTTTTGGCTGCTCTTGGAGACAGAGGTACTGGGTAGAAGATTTGACCTGGCATAATTTTAGATTTGTTCTTTTAAATTTTAAAAACTCAAGACACATTTTTCTATGACTTAACAGCTCAGGTTAGCATCTGCACCCCTTGTGCTTTTTAGACCAAAAGCCTCCAATCCATTTTCCATATAATTTAAGACAGAAGTACTTTCTTAATAAAACACAAAGATTACCATGAACATTTGTCTCCTGCCAGTTGGCGTCAATTGCAAATTATGTTTCATTTCAGTCATGCTAAACTGCCAGATGAGATAATACATATTGTCTCATTTAGGCAATCTAAGCAGCTATGTCTGTAATCCTAACTTGGCTTTTCCGATTTTTCTCCTACGTGTATGTGAAATTGTATTTAACATGAAAGTTTTTCGGTTTTTTGCCCATCTCCCTTCTACTGTAGATACATTTAACTGCTTACATGAACACATGCTACATGAGATTCTCTGCAGAGTTAGAGAAAAGACTGAAAACGTATAGGTCTGATGGGGACAGAGCAGTACAGAGGGAGGAGAATGCTGTGTTGCTCTTTACCCTACAGATACTGATTTACTGGCTTGATTTAGGTTGTTGATTCAATGGTTGATCTTTAGGGCACTTGTTAGCCAATCAAAACCCATAACCACACAATGTAAATGTCTCATGTAAACATAACTTTTCATCCCCAGTTTTAATGTTAACCTTATACTAGTAGGTTTTCTGCTCTGTCAGATATTGTTCATCTCTCTCTGTGATTCTGAAAATACCCAAACAGATATTGTTTGTGCTTTTTCAGCTGATATGAAGTTGGCATGAATGCAGCATCCTGAACTCAGGCAGGCTTGACAGAAATGTGGTTGTGTCTGCACTTGCTTGGGCATAAATTTGTATTGCATGGTGATCATACAAAATAGTAATGCACCAAATGGTAATCTGGCATTAATGGAGACACAGCCATGTGTTGCACATCCCTTCTTTACTTGACTTACTTGTCATGTATTAATATGTTCACCACATTTTGGCTGGGTTTTCCAAAGTGAGTATGGGAGTTAAATTAACAGTGCTTTTCCCTCCAGACTCTACCTGTAGGCTTCTTCATGTTGTACCCCATAATTGTTTCTTCTATTCTTGTAATACCAAATAAACAATTTTATGTTCCCCTTCTCCGTGGTTTGTGGCATGAGGGAAAGCAATTTTGCCAGGAGGTGGAAAGGCTGTGCAGTGATTATAGTGGGAATGAGTGTGTTTTATACCAGGTATTTGGCTGTTCTGTGTTACTGATGGTTGAGTTCCCAGATTTATCCTGTGCTGCTGCCGTGGAGTCTGGGTTGAAGAGGCAAGGATTGTACAGGTATTAGGAAGCTCCTTCCTGAGCCTCTGCCGTCTGTAGCTGCATCTGCTGTTGCGGTAAATTGATCATACTTAAACTCCATGCAGTTTGCTTCACATACCAAAGTGGGCTTTATTTGAAGTGTGTGGCTTTGGAGGTGGGGAAGGAAAGGCAACATTTTGGTTTATGTAGGTGAGGCTGTTGAAGTTTGTTGTAAATAACTGTGAGTGCTGTTTTGTTACTGTTGGGATGTTTGTATGTAGTAACTACTTTGATCTCTAGACACCAAGTGAACATTAATTAATGTTACTACAGCAAAATTGTTTTCTGACTGCCTTAGGAATAGACTGTAGGAAACCCTAGAAGGATTCTTCTGTTCAAGTATCATCATTTGATACCTGCAAATATTTGAACTGATGATGTATTTGCGTATAGCAAATGGAATTCTCTTCTCTGAAGGATTATTAAAGCTGTGCCAAATTCAATTAGTTACAGTAAACAGCATCACAGCTGGGTATTTTGGAATTGATAAAGGAAACTATTCTGTTTAGGCAGTAAAGTTTTCCCGCTCTTCTGTTGGTCTAAAACACCTCACCCGTATGGACAGAGGAAGATTCAGCTGTCTTTAACTGATTATACTTAGAAGTGTGCCAGGTAACATGAAGCTACTCTTTAGATATCTCACTGTCTTTCAGCTGAAGAATAGCGCAAGGTTCTTTGCCAGAGATTCAGGTATCTGAGAGGCTCATACTTTATATGTGATCTGTGAAAACAGTTAACAAAAAAATAATCTTTTTAATGGTTTTTCTCCATTTAGCCTTTTGCTATTGAGTTATGCTGAAAAAAAAAAAGAAAAGAAAAATGGCATTGTATCTAGGTAGCTAACACAATTGATTGATTGTTCATTGATCTCAGATATTCATTGAGTAATTTTTTTTTTCCAGTAAGGATGAAGAGTTTGGATTTGATTCAAACAAAACAAATAATTTGGAAAACAAATATCGGTCTTTACAATGTACCTTCCTTTACTGAAAGGACTGAACAAAGACTGATCAATATCAGTGCTGTCATTACTCTGTTGTGTTCTTCTGTATCTGATAATGTGAAATGCTAATTAGAAGTGCTGGCCAGTTAAAATCCAGTACATCAGACTTGTGTCTGTCTGGCCTGAGGCATAATTTATCAGCTGAAGAGAGTAGTGTATGTATAGCCATCTTTGCAAATGTGTAATATACTCCATGTTGTCTCCAAAGGTCTTCAGATGTTACGGCTCATATGAGGAAGATGTTGGTCTGATAATTGAGGAATGAGCAGTTACAGTTCCAGTGTATGGTGAAGTGGTTTGCAGTCTGGAGGGAAACAAATTTATCTGCTACTTATTTTTTGTGGGCTGACTTAGACCATGATGTGTCCTTCCTTAGTCAAATTCTTAGAAATATGAAATTTCTTTTTCAGAAAGCAGGGTTTTGTTTCTAAAATTTCTTTTCTGTGGTTTTCTGCACAGCCTCAGATACATCACTATGTATCTTCTTATTTAGAGAGGAAGCAGGTATGGTCAAGCATTTGTTTTTTCTAAAGGAGCTGTAATTTGTAAGAGTAACAAAAAAACCCATTACATTAAATAGGAACAAATAAGCACTGGCTTAATATACAGAGATGTCTAGAGGAGTCCTGTGCGTAGAGAACAGTAGTCATAAACAGAGGAGAAGGCAGAAGGTCAAAATGACAGTGCAAGGGTGGATATTAGGGCTCAACAGCTATGAACTCCAAAATCTGGGCTCCTGGCAAAACCTGCAGATCTCTCGCTCCAGTGGCCCCTCTTTGTGAGCTTCCTTGCTCAGGACAGGGAGTATTCTGTTGCCTTTGGATAGCCACAGGCATCTTGATTTTGCTTGAGAGAAGCAAAGAGTGTATCTCTTAATTTGCGTTTAATTCGTTGCCTGATGGTAGAAGTAGTCTATGTGCTGGTCTTGCAGTGAAGCTGGTGTCCTGCTTAAAGACCAATAAATACGTCCACCTACCTCTTCTGTCTGCTGCTTACAAATGGCAGCTTGATAAAGTCTCTTTGCTGTACACCACTGTTCTGGTTTTAATTATTAATTTTTTTAATTATTTGATCCTGGATGAGTTATATGTCCTCATAGCTCTGGATTTAACTAGTTCGAGTTGTGTGTTTCTGTTGTTTCAACATGTGCATGCTGTTACTCTATTAATGGTTTAGTAATGTAGTAATAGTCTTTGTCTATGAACCAAGAGAGGAATGGAAGTTGCTGCTCAGCATTGTCCTTAGTGAGTAAAGGCTGATTTTAAGCTTTGAATCTTAATTTTTCCATGCGTACTTCATTTTAGTTGTTTTTATTTCTGTGTGTGTGTTTTCATTTGACTGAGATGAAGATTTAAAGTGGAAAACTACTATATATGGCTATAGTCAGCATAAACCTGTCTATACTGCAGAAGCTTGATGGGGTTTTTTTCTGGTTTTTTCCTCCTTTTTTCTTTGAGGTTCAGACATCCTCACATTGGAATAAATTATTCAGTAGTTGGTCCATCCCCCTGGATTATGGATCTGTTGAGAGCCAAGTTTTTGAATGGCTCCTATGTAATCTATCTTATTTTGAAGACAGGGTACATTTGTTTTTCAGAAAGGGCAGACATACCTGACCTGTCAGCCAGTTGGAGGAGAAGCAGCTGTTGAATGAAAATTTTCATATTCCTTCTTCTGTCATTTAACATGATCAGGAAGTAGTTGGTTTTCCTTTTCCTTTTTATATAGATTTCTTTTGCATTGTAGGCTGGCACAGTATGATCCATGCCCACTTTGTGATTGCTGACTGTGACTCAGAGAGCTTTGTAGTTCTGAGGGCTTTTGCATCTTGAAGTTTTGAAAAGTAAATGAAGCAGTCAGCAGAAGATTCGGTCTAAAAATCATTTTGTTTCTCCTGTTGCATTGGGTTATTGGGGAATTCAAGCCTGTGAAGAGGCCTGTAGCTGTTCCTGCATCCTCAAATGGCACTGGGATAGCTGGCATTGGGTCTGGCAACGGTAGTAGTTCTTGAGATGCTGGTAACCATTTGGTGAATGCCTCTCTCTCCTTTTCCAGCCATATGTGAGTGATCTGAGCATTGCCCTGGGTGGGTGAGTTGCTTCATCACTAATATGTGTGACTTTCTGGAGGGAGTGTGTGGTCCAAGAGACCTCACAGATTTCCTGGACATGGCCCACACTGTAGTTGTGTCTGTTATTTATTATATCCTTTCAGAAACAGAAGATAAACTAGTTTCCCTAATGACTATGTTTTTTCATATGCTTAAATGAGTTTCTGCCTGTAGAGGGGAGATGTTTTGGCTCCCTTTCACTTCTTTTTCTGTGTACTAATGTTTTTGCTCAGCTTAGCTGGAAGATTCACCACCTACGCATTAGTTTGTTCCAGCACAAGATACATAGCTGTTTAAATATGTGAACAGTTAAAGTTTTGAACACGTGTACTGTCTGGAAAATAGTATAAATGCAAATGGTTGTGTGTTGCAGTTTTTATGATATTTAATATTTATTATAATGTGATTTTTTTGTTACATTGGTAACTTTTGAGATGTATTTTGAGTCTCACAGAAAAACACAGTCTTAATTTTGCTTGATTGGACATGTGAAAAAAGTAGTGTTTGACCATAACTGGCATGCAGAACAACTAATATATGATTGTTCAGGACAGAAATCTATGAATAAAATATCATCCGATATAGACATCATAGTATCATCCTTCCTTCAGCATCAAGCCTCCCAAATTAAGTAAGAGGAAGAAGTTTATTGAGTTTTAACTTGAAATTCGTAATTTAAAACTATGCAGCTATGCAGTTTAAACTAAAAGGAAAATGGATGTGAGAAACCTAAAAACTGTTAAAGAACTAGGAAAATACATAAGATCTGAGTTTGAGGTAGTAATGAAGAAAGATGAATTCGCATTGTATGCAAAAGTATTCTAGAGAACAAAGAAAGGGGAGGAACAAAGGAAGGGGAAGAAAGAAAAAGTGTTTCTTTCCTGTTTTATAAACACTTCTTTGTCCTGGAGAATATTTATGTTTGTTTGAAGTGCAGGCATTTCAAGGTACCTGTTATGAAAAGTTGTTGATGGACTCACAGGAATTAAGAAGAAAGTGTCAAAAAGATCAAAGTGTTGGTGGGATGATTTATGAGGAAAACAAA
The DNA here is from genome assembly GCA_013400235.1 of Oriolus oriolus. NCBI lineage: Eukaryota > Metazoa > Chordata > Aves > Passeriformes > Corvidae > Oriolus > Oriolus oriolus. The sequence goes on along the minus strand of VXBT01008117.1, from coordinate 5,474 downwards.
ACTACTCTTAATGGCCTTTTTGAATAGTGGTGAAATTAGGTCAAAGAAGCAAGGTGATAAGGAAATGAAGAAAAAGTGGGCTGTGCATCAGTGTTACTTTTTGTGTTGAAATAATTTTCTCTGCAATAATTTTCTCCTATCAAATACCAAAAATCGCATTAGTCAGATACAATAAAATTAAATAGGATGCTTTGTTCGGAAAGCAAAGCTGTAATAACCTAGACTGAGCAGACTGTTCCCTATCTCCCGTTTCTGAGAACCATTTGTGGGGTTTGTTTTGTTTTTATAGGAACTTTAGCTTCATTAGTGCTAAAGTTCGCTAGTGCTTGAACTTGTGTTAGAAGTTGTAGTGGAAGTATTTGGTGAATATTGATTTTAATATGCAGAATGTACTTAGATGTGTAGGTTTATAGTTAACTCTTTCATTTTCCATGTCTGGGAAACTTTCATGTGTGATGATGTCAAGAGATGGTTCATGTAATCATTCCCTGGAAATTTTAAATGTAACCAATAGGCAATGAAGTACATCAAAACAAATATGACTTCTGCTTTAAAAAATGGGGAAGTGTTAATGCAAATGTTTTTAAACAACAGGAATAGCTGGGCTATTTCCATTCCTTTTCCAAAACCTCATAACTAAATTTCTTTTTATGAACTAATGAGTATTGTTCACAATACTTCTCAGGTAGCTCTGTGACCAACTGAGTTTGTAGTCATACAGTCTCGTGGTGTTTCCTTATGAGGTAGGTTGGCATGCTGCCAGAAAGTGTGGTTTATTAGATTAATTATCCATGGTAAATGCAAATTTTGAAGTTATGAGGCACTCGCTTACTTCATAATTTTAGAAAGCTCTCTGTGGTTCTGTCTGCTTTCATTTATAGTTTGTGCATTTACAGTTGATACTTTAGAAAGATCAATGTTGCCCAAAAAATGAACACAATCAAAAGTTCTAAGAGCAAAGTTAGCTCATTCCTTTTTACTCTTACTTTATGCATTGCATTGTTGCACTCTTAGGCTTTTTAATTGCATGAATGGTTTGAGTGGGTTGACTTTTAAAGAAGCAGCCAAATCCTTAATTTATCCATATTCTGGCGTGGCTGCTACTGAGAAAAAGTGCTTCTAAGAAACCTCAGTATTCTGAAACCTAACTGAGGGATATTGTTTTGCAGTTAGGAAAACATGCACGGTATCAGTTGGTCTTTCATTTATAGCTAGGGATTTCTTTAATGTGAAAATATAAAGCACATTCTGTGAATTAACAGTTTTATTTTAAAACAGACTCCAATAGTATCTTTGTTTTCCTCTCATAAACAGGTGATGCAAAAGTTGTTTTGAAATTGGACTTTCCTTTGTTTTGATAGGAACAGAATAGCAGAAAATGGAGTGGTGTCAGTTTCTTGATAAAATTTCAAGTATTGATTTTTGTATTGAAATTATGTCTGTTAAATGGAGCATCTGTCTTGTTTCAGCTGAAATGAAGGTAATTGCTTCAGAAGAGTGCATGTTCAATTTAGGACCTTGAATTTTTTTATCTCCTACTCCTGTCAGTTCCTCAGAGCCTGTATTTATTATTCTTTTAGTCAAGTAATAAAGCTTATGTTAAGCATTTGAGAAGGAATTGGGTGTAGATAATAGTGAAAGGAGAGAGATATTTACTTAAGAGATCTGTTACTGTTTGAGGTTTTTTTTGTTGTTGTTTTGTTGTGTTTGGGGTTTTTTATATTTTGTTTTGGGGGGGTTGGCTTGGGTTTTTTTGATTTTTTGTGGGGGTTTGTATGGTTTTTTTTTTTTTTCATCTTTTTTGGGGGTTTGGCTGGGGTTTTTTGGTTTTATTTGGTTTTTTGGGGTGTTTGTTTGGCATTTTTTAGTGGTTGATCTGACTTTGGTAGAAGAAGAATGTTCTGAGTCTGCATGTCAGCAGCTTTGGAGAGCGTGTCCAGTACAGGGAGGTTGTCTTGAGGTACCAAGTGAACAGGGCATATTTTTCAGTCATTTACAGAAGCCTAATTCTATTCATTTAACTAACTTGTTTATTTAATATAGCATTGAAGACACAAATTCCAATTCTTACAACATGGTAAGCCTATATAACAGATGCACCATGAACTGTCTGAGATACACTTTGGCATGTTTTCAGGAGAACTGTAGTTGTTATGGTGACAGGACACAGTTTTCATTTCGGGTTTTTAAAAGCAAAAAGGAACTGGAATATGTTAAATAACACTATGAGCAGTCTATCTACTTCTTGTTCTCTTCAGGACGGATTGCTGTTTAATGTTGTCTGGAGGTTCTTTTCTTAAGGCTATAATGCAGTGTTGAGTTCCTGCTGATGGGAGTTCTGAGTTTTTTTAAAGTTATCTCAGAAACTGACTGACACTTGAGATGTAATCTTCCTCTCCTTTATAAAAGTCTGCTTACTGACACTTTAGGAAAATACCAGCATCAATTACAACATGAACTGATGCTGAAAATTTTAGTAACTAGAAATAGCTATAGACAGCCTGTAGCTATATATTTGTGCTTCAAGTTTATGTGAATCTGTTGATCTAAAATGGAAAAAATTACTTTTCTGAAAAGCGTTGAAAGACAGATGACCCATTTCGCAGTGGTGGTGTTGCAGTACCATAGAGATCTGACTTAAGTTTAGAGGTATTATGAAAGGTAAAAGGAGGTGAATTGAAATGTATGGTTTCCACCCATCAAAATTATACATGATATATATGCTTGGGATCACATAGATGAGTAGAAATTAGTTATGCATGTGCGGAAATGGAAATTGTAAGCTGGAAATTTAATTAAAAACCCCAGTCCAGTGTAGCTGATGTAGTCACAGTTAAAGCCCTTTTCCAACTGCTCCCTACCTGTTTTCAATTGTCTTAAAATTCTGAAAGAACATCCAATTTTTTGTAAATTATTTGAGAGCATAGATTTGCCAGAGGACTTGTGGGTCCCAAAGTCTGGTCCTTAGCTGCTAAATGCAGCTGTACAGTAGATTTTTAATTTTAAGAGCTTTGCAGAGTATCTCTGTTCACCATGACACAACTCAGAATGCTTCCCAGTGCCACCTATTAAACTTCAGATGTCTGTTTATTTCTAGGGTACACAGTATATCTGTATTAAATCTGAAATTACAAAAATAGTAGTTTGGTTTTTACATTAATCATTTGTGGTTTAATTTATTAGGGGAGGACAATAATCAGTGTTCTCAGAACTTAGTCTTCCTTTTTCACCGCATGGGTGACTTCAGTATTTGGATACTGAGGAGTCAGCTACAAATCTTTAGGAGAAGTCAAGACTGCCCCTTGAGTTTGACTATCCTGATCACTGTGCTTGGGGCTGTTGAGTTTTTTCTGTAAGAAGCAAATTGATCTGCACATTACAGTTTGTGCACTAATGCGAATGGTGTAACTGTAAATGAGAGACCAAAACCAACAAGAAATTTATAATTAGTGTTGTTTGGTATTTGGAAGAGACACTGTAGCTCTTATCACAAATCTGTAACAAAACAAACTCCAGTCCAATAACTTCAGCCGTAAACAGAATCCATTAAAATCACCAAGTGCATTCAGAAATTTTGCAAAAGCTGAGCAGCAAGTTCTGTGTTCTGTTAATGCTATTTACATCCCCATCCTCACCACTTTTTCTACCAATTTATTTTTTTTTTTTCTTCTGGAGAAATTTCAGAGACTAGAATTTGACATAAGTGTTCTGTCTCTAGTTTATTAGATTACATGTGATGACTTAATGGGGCTGGATCTGTGTTTTGTTGTGGACTGCTGGGGAGGAGAGGTTACGAAGACAGCTGAATGTACAGATGTGTGAGTAGACTGTGCTGTCAACCCTGAACAGAGCGTCGTTGCTGCCTGAGAAGGTAAGAGTAGATTGATGGTAGCAGGCAGTGGTACACTAGGAATGGTCACTGAGTCCCATCATCGGTAGTTTCAGCCCTGACCTTCTGCATCAAGTTGTGCTAGGCAGCAATATTTTGTTCCTCAAGCAGTGGGTACTACCTGGAAAACCACACTCATCTTCCTCCAGAGAAAAGATGCTGGATGGACTGGATAGAAATGCTGGAAAAGCCAGGCTTTGTATATGACATTTGGCTGTCTGTGATGAGATTGAGTTAATAGGCAGTAGAATAAGTGTATAAAACTAATGCTAACTGTTACAGGTTTGTGGAAAAATTTATCTGATGAAATTTTCTAGATTTTTTTAATGTGAAGTGGCAACTTCTGTTGATGGATAAGATGTGTAATAGGCTTAGGTGAAGTACTTAACCTTTCAACAACCATTTTTATTCACAAAGTAAACCAAACCAAAATCAAAGTATCAGCTTTGACCTGGCTAACTGACAGGTGCCTAATGTAACCGTAAATATGAAGCTGTTCTTGTTTAGCTGGATCTGCAGATAAGCTGCTCTCTCTTCAGTGATCATTTTATTGGTGACAAATACATGACCCATGTGAACCTCTGGAAAGTCTCAAAACCAGAGCTTGCAAGCCCTAAAGGACCCCTGTGGTCAGGCAGCCTGACTTTCAGGGCAGTGGAGGCATTATGTATTTCTGGATTAATTCTTGTTTAACCTGCAGCATAAAAAGAGTGTTTAGAAATCACCAGTTATGGAAAAAGTCAGTGCTTTCCCTGCCAATGACATACAGCAGGTAGTGGAATGACAAATAATAGAGAGAGATGGTGATGTGGGCACGTTGGAAATTCTGAAGTCAAAGTCATCCTGATGAGAAATACGAGTAATTCCATGAGCATGTCATGTGGAAATGTGGCGGCTCTGAATAGAGGGTCACAGCAGATAATTAGCTCAACATAATTTGTCATCATAGCAGGGTAAGAGGAAAGACCTGTCACAATTCCTAAGTATAAAAATGAGGTGCTCTGCCTAGGAGTAGGGTTTATATAATGTATTTGGCACTGGTACAACTGCTACTGGAATAACCTGCTAATGTCTGTGTATCAAAGATGATGTTGACTGTGACCAGGGAAGAGCCAGAAAAATCTATAGTGAACTGACAGACGGTGTCAATAAGAAAGTCAAGGTCAATGCTAGAATCAAGATTATAGTTCCCCCACACACCCCTTCCTCCTCTCTCCGAAAAATAAATTGTAGTTCAACACTAAATTATTTCAGGGAAGTCATATGGCTTGAGTTACATAGCAGTTCTGCCTTTCTACTTCCAAGAGGTGTGAATCTGTTTCATAGAACCATAGAATACTTTGAGTTGGAACTTAATTTTAAAGGTCACGTAGCCCAACCCCCCTACAATGGGCAGGGACATCTTCAAATAGATCAGGTTGCTCAGACTCATCCAACCTGATATGAAATGTTTCCAGGGATGGGGCACCCATCACCTCTCTGAGCAACCTGTTCCAGTGTTCCACCACCCTCATTGTAAAAACCTTTTTCCGTATGTCTAACCTGAATTTCCCCTTTTTTTAGTTTAAAGTCATTGCCCCTTGTC
>VXBT01008114.1:0-66625 GCA_013400235.1 Oriolus oriolus | reverse complement strand
CATAACATCACCCCAGGACAGTAGCTGAGAGCAGATATCAATAAGGAAGTAGCAGCTTCCCTCCAAATCCAGTCTACTTTCTTCCTGGTTCTTAGTTGCTAGCTAATATTTAGTGTCTCCACTAGTAAAAGCAGATAAAAGCATCAGCATAGATGTTTCAACTTAGGCCCAAATTTGATGATAAACATATAATATCTCTTTGCATTGACTTTGCACTGATATAAAGTGCTTGAAAGCTGTTAATTAACTTAAAATTTTGTCTTAACTACTGAGTTGTAAATTGTGTTCTAGGAAGCTGCAGTTTTTTTAAGGAAAGGCATTTGCACTCCTAAATAGGACTGCTGCATGTGCAGACACTGCTGTCATGATGCCTCTGGAGACTTAGTTGGAGTTAGTTGTTGTTGTTCCTTAATGAGAGCACACGTGATGCATCTGCTGACCACTGGGTTATCCCTGTAGCTCTAAACTTATACAGCCCTCTCAGCCTGACCAGACAGAGAACTCACTGTGAGAAAGAACAGATTTTTTTATAGCTTCCTTGTGGTTTCAGATCCTGGCAGAAGCAGCAGGAAGCTGGTGAGTGCTTAAAAGCTAAGTTCATTGGATTTGGAAATCTTACATGGTTTTGCTTCCAGTCTTAATAAATACTTCTCTTGATAGCCTAGCCTTTCCCATTAAGGTAGCAGAGTACTTCCGATGCAAGGCATACATGCCTTGATGGGAGCATCCCCTAAACCTTCCACTCACTGGCTTGGTCATTCTTGTCTGAAGCCTTTGAGAGAACTTCCTCTGGAATTGTAGCAGACTGAATTCTGTAGCCATAAGTATAGTCCTTAGACATAGTAGGGAAAAAAAGTATCTACTGAACCTCCAAGCTGCCTGTAGTGTAAATTCAGTTGTGTGAATAAAGGGGAACTCAAAACCCATGAGTATGAAGAGCTCCTGCATCTCGAACAAGTTGGTTTATTGGAGAACAGATGTAAGACCTTCTCTGAGTAATACTTCAGTGATCACCCCTAATCCATGTCCTGGAGAAGAAACACAGCTGGTGTGTTTCTGCCTGAATTGTGTACCTTGCCGAACTGCAAGATAGTAGCACACCTCTAACTTCCTGTAGGTATCCATGAAAAGCTTCTTATCTAGTCTGTTCATCCTCTTCCTTCTTTCACACCCCTCAGAGAGAGAGGGAATTCTTTGATACAACTCACATGGGAAAGTGAGTTTTTTTGTGTCTTTAGGGCTACACATATTACCTTTTCATTTTTCAATGTATGCCTGAAAAGGCCATGATGCTTTAACATCTATGTTTATTGCAAGATTTCGAACCTTGGTAAAGGTATACAGGTACAATGCATGGTCCATTACTGAACATAGAAACAAGATCTCAGTGCTTGCTTTGTTGTGCTGGTGCCACTTAAGAGAAGAAACAAACACCACAGATACTATACAGACGTAACTGGGCAGCAGTGAATTATGCATCCTCTGAGAGGGACCTTGCCCTGGGTGTGGATTAGGAGGAAAACTGGGCTGATTTAAGGACTGTTGAAGGAAGCACATGTTCAGTTTACTGAAATTAAGTACAAGGGGAGTCACCACAAAGTTCTTCAAATGTTCTTCATTCTGCATTTTGCCTTTGTGCAAGTCATGGCTTCCAGAGCAAAAGTTCACTTCTTGCTTTGGTACCAGGATTCAGGAGTGTCCTCTTCTGAGGTCATGGGCTTAGTCTGCATGTCCTTACAGGATTCCTGTCTGTGTGGACCATGCAGCAATGAGAAGGGAGAGAAGGGTGTTTGGCTTTCCTGCTTGAGGAAACACTTGTAAATTATTGCTGTATTTGCCTGGTGGTATACATTATATTAGTTGAAACATAAGCAAAGAACACCAACTTAGTTGGTCTAGAGTGTATGGTCTCTTATCCAGCTTTTTTGATAAACCTAAATGTTTGTTGTTATATACACACTGGTGCAAACTGGGAAATTCCTACTGCAGCTGTAAATGGGAAGGAGGAAAGTTTGCTGTGGAGCACAGCTGCTCAGTTTGAGCTCTAGTAACTGAACCTTGGTACCAGCACATACACCAAATGGTTCTCCTATGCCTTTAGCAAGTGCTTCCTCCATCTGCCTCTGCATCAGGCGTGGAGATGGACAAGCACAAGTGCTCACCACCTCAAACAGCTAAGAACAAGTTAAGCAATCTCATATCCTCTCTAGTTCAGAACTGTGGCTTTTCCCCTGGAGCCATAGATGAGTTGATTCGGGACAACTACTGGATTGTGAACTTAACCCTTTCTTCTCTAGTTTTGCTTGGTAAGGTTTAAGCTAATTCAGCAATCTAGCACTCTTAGTGACAGTTTTAATCTTAATTTCTTTTGTTTCAGGTACCCACAGATGTTGAGAAATGTCAAGACCGAGTAGAATGTTTCAATGCTGACCTGAAAGCAGATATGGAGAGATGGCAGAACAACAAAAGACAAGACTTTAGGCAGCTACTCATGGGGATGGCAGATAAAAACATCCAGTACTACGAGAAGGTATGTGTCACTGTTGGAGCACTGGCAGGAATAAGAGTAGTTTGTTTTCCTCTGAAGTGGTGATAATACTTCAGGAAATCTTCACACTGTCTTGAAGATGAGAATATTAGACATCTGAAGCTGCTCTTTGTCAGCAGCTGATGAGTTGCAAGTCATGGTCGAGTGATCTCTGTGAGACTACTGGACTTTTGCAAGTACTCTAACAGCACTTTATCATGCATGCTTGTCTGTTTTGCACTCTTGAATTGAGCAAATTACCGAGCAGCAGCAGTGGTGGTGAAAAAAACCAGAATTGCACATTCTAGTAATGCTACCAGAGTAGAAAAATCTCTTGATTCTGCCTTTTATGAACCAAACTATGTGAGTTAATGCAAGTCCACAGACTCATATATAGATTACACCTGCTGTGTATGAATTATTCCGATCTCGGTCCCTTTGTGGCTAGTTCTGTCCCTTGTATACTAGTCCTGAAAATACCTAGCCTCTGCCCTCTTTCAGTTTGTGCATGTATACCTGAGGTTCAGTGTCAGATTTTTTTTATTTTTTATTAGAAGGACCTTGACATTTAACTGCATATGCTTCCAGTCTAGTTTTCCGTCAGTGCAGCCCAGTGCAGTGGTTGATACCATAGGAGCAGGAATGGTTTGGAAGGGACCTTAGACGTCATCTGAGTTTCAGCCTCCTGCCAGAGGCAGGGATGACTTTCACTAGAGTAGATGGTTCAGAGCCCCATCCAGCATGAACATAAAACACTTCCAGAGATGGAGCACGCACAGCTGTTCCAGTGTTTCCTCATCCTAACAGTAAAGAATTCCTTCCTAATTATCTAATCTGAACCTGCCCTCTTCCAGTTTAAAGCAATTGTCCCTGGTCTTATCACCACAAGCCGTTGTAAAAAGTCGTCCTCCAGCTGTCTCATAAGCCCCCTTTAGGTATATTAAATATTAAACACTACTAGAACTACTAGGCTTATGCATTGCCTGGTAAACATGCTTCATCTTGTCTGTTAATTTTTCCACATCTACTTCACAAGCTGCTTCCTGTGCTAGGTTACCTCTCTGTGTAATATTAGCATGCAGTACCTTTTCCCCTTCCAGTGTCTGTCTTGTTCATAACTACTCACACAGAACTTCCTTCATCCTGGTCTCTCTTCTAAGGCTGCTGGGCAGGGGGATATTAAAGACTCCACTGAACATCCAGCAGTTCCTCTGCAACTGACAGTTAGATCTGTACACTGTACATTAGTTTTGCTTTTAGCAAGGAAGCTTTTTTGGTAAGAAAGTGTCCAGTCACTTCAGTGTCCAGTCACTGTCTTGAGTACACCTAGAAGTACTCTATTCATCTGCAGTACACCGTCAGCAGAGTTAAAAGGAAGATGTCTGTCAGCAGTGACTTGTGGATATAAGAGCTGCTGATGAATTTGCCCATTTCCAGCATTTAATAATTTGGATTCCACAGTCTGTGTTTGCCCAGTTTTTACTTCTGGGCTCTATGTGTTTGAAAGACAGTAGCAACACACAGTACAAGGACTGTAGTAAGTCTGTGTCTGGGAAAATTACTGCAAAGCCCAGAGTCGCTTTCTAATAACCCAGAAGCTACACTTCACTTACAGTTTACTATACCAGGCACTACCAGTTCGTCTGGAATTGAGTCCCAGAGCTGTACCGGAATACACTGTGTCTGAGAATTAACTTCCCTAAAGGCATGTCTTCTTTCAAATAAATTTGCTGGAGGTAGTCTGTAATAGCTGCCATTGTGTCCAAATCAGCCTTCACCCACAGTGACGCCACAAAGATGTAAATTTCTGCTCAAAACAGTTTGTCTGCCTAGCTGAAAGCTGTGGTATTCTTCAGTTCAGAAAAATCCAGGTTAGTATTTGGAAATCCTGGGTGTTCTGATGATTTTTAATGGCTTGGGACAGCTGATGACTTTGGAAAACTTGAATTTGTGTGGAAGGTGCAGCTATTCTATCACTTACTTGCTGTTAGAGATCCTGAGTTTTTTCCCCCTTCTGTAATAACCTATAAAGACCCACGTAACTTTTCTTCTACTTGCATGCTGTTGGTCTGGAAGGGCTGGTCAGAAGTTATATGAACCAATATAAAATCCATTTTTAAAATCTTTCTTTCTTTCTTCAGTGCCTTACGGCGTGGGAATCAATTATACCACTATTGCAAGACAAGCCAGAGACCAAATAAGAAGTACCTTCATGGACAGTCTAGCACTTCTATGCTCAGTACCACTAGTCATACTGGAACTGTATGGAGGACTCTTTTTGTTAAGTTAACTGAAATGACAGCTGCACTTAGTTTTTCAGAGTATCTGTTCCAGCCTATTTGAATTATTTTTCCTCAATTTTTGTGTTTAAGCTGGGGTATGTTTCATCTTTTTGAGTTATCTCGAATGGTTCCTTCTTTATCCTATGGAGTGATTGGGGTTCATAGTGAAAGTGCATGGGGATCTTGATAAAATTTACCTCTCTAGTCTGGAAGGAACTGATGAGTGGAACACTAAAAAGGTGAAAATAAAACTCTACTGCAAGGTGCCAAATGACATCTTTATTACCATTCTGTTTTGTTTGCTTAAAAAAAACCCCAACCAATAATCATTTCTAGGATAGAGTATTCCCTAACCAATCCTTATCCCTTTTTTTTTTTTTTTTTTTTTTTGAATGGACGGGAAAAGGCTGCGAAAGAATATTTTCTGTTTTGCTACTGCCCATACGCTCCCTCTTGATGAAATGGTCTCTGGAGACTTTTCTGTCCGGGAGTCGGGCTGGTTCTAGATAGACCATACCAACACCAGCCACAGACAGGCGGTGATGCAAGCATGAACTGTGGTTTTTGTGAGTGTGGCATGCTGTTGGTTCATACTGAGTATCTTTGTTTACCTTGGTGATTATGAAGTAATGTCAGTTGACTGAAGTGTACTTGTGACTGACTTGGGGATCAAAACCAGCCTAGCTGCGGGAATGAGTTGGACAGCAGCCTTTCAAGGGTTGTGGGAATGGGGGAGGAAGTATGAGTCTTTAATTTTCCCAAAGCTAGCTCCTGAAGTTGTGTGGTGGAAATCTCTTACACCACACTTTGAATATGGGTTTTACTAGAGCCACTTTAGGCTTGGTCACCTAAGATGCCTGCTGTAGTAAAAGTAGAACTCTGCTTTCTCTCCCCCCGTTTTCTTCACAGCAGCCGGAAGCCAAAAGGTGTCAAATGCTTCCTGCCACCAAGCACCGGTGTGTGAAACTTGCCTTAAATGGGTTGGTGGGGGATAGATGGGTACCCTGTTAGGTACACAGTGTTCAAATCTGTCTCTGCTGAACCACACGGCAAGTCTTTTAGGACTACTTTTGGTATAGATGTATTTTCTTGGTAGTTTCTGTTGGCCTTTATAATTGTAGCTGCTTCTGCAAGTCCCTTTTTTGTCCTTTTCTCCTGCAGTCCAACCTCAAGTAAATGCCTACTTGGTGTTAATGGCCTTAGGAATGCTGACGTGATTTAACCATCCTAAGTGAGGGGGGTTGGGGCTCATATGAGTGTAATACTGGGATTTAGGGCAATAAATAACTGTGCTTACTGCTAAATTTGAGTGATTACTTGTTCTCTGGCAACATTCTTGCAAAGAATGTGAGCAGTGGTTGATTTTGTGCAACTTCTCTGTTCTCCTGTGACAACCTACCAGTACTAGTCTGATTTGGAGTTTATTCCTTCATAAACACCAACTGAACCTGCAGCCATCCTTCTCAGCCTGGTGGCTTTATGGAACTCTCAAGATGAGTTATTGCAGCACTGTGGTAGCTGTCAGGCTAATGACATGGTGCTCTCTGCATGAAAAAGTAAAATATAAGACATTTTAAGAAGTTCTTGTTGACTCAGCCTTCACTGACAACTCCACAGTACTGAACAAACCATGTTTCATGTTTTAAGGTTAGTTTGTCAATATGCACTTTGCGGTGTAAATGAGAACTGTGGTTTAAGTTGCTGTTAGGTTCAGAATCACAGACTCCTCTTGTTCAGGGGAAGTACTTAAGGGGATCATCTTGAAGCAATCTAAAATAAGCACTTGTGTACTGTCTAACAGTCTGGCCTTCAGGGTTGCAGTCTTCCCCATTTTCCACAAAGAAATATCAACGTGCTTTTTGAATTAGTTCATATGGAGTAAATGGAATTTTGTAGTTGACTCTACAGCATCACTGGGACTCAAGCAAAATATAATTTGAACGAATATTTAGTCAGTCTTCCCACCATCTTATTAAAATAAACCGCAAAAGATGAGTAGAAAGGGTGGTGCTTTTTTCCTGCAGGTGATTTCATCTGATGCCTTACAACACTAAGGTCCTCTTCCTACTTTGCTGTCTGTCAAACTGAAATAAAGTGCTTTTGGAAAATTTAGCAATTAACATCACAGCTGTTCATGAGAAGCATAATGGACAGTGAAGAGTACCAAGTGAAGTTCAAATCAACATGTAACTGTTGAGGCTGGAGCTGTTGAAGATCAGGATATCTTACATGGTCTGGACCAAAACCTCTTAAGCTCACACAAGGGAAGTAAAACTTGGCATTCAAAAGAGAAGTCCTCTGCAGGAATTGCTGCAGTGTAATAAGGGTGTGCAATGGTGGGTCTCGGCTTCTATGGGCGGCGGAGTGGTCTTTTCTTATGAAGAGTTGTTGTAAATCCCTGGGTAACTGAGGGAGCGGCTGCGGGTGAGGTGTGGGAAGGATCCTGACTGTGATGTTTGGGGCAGCCATGCCAGTCAAGAGAACTACAAAAGTTTCAGGAAATTCCTGTAAGATGTGCAGGGTGACACTTGTTTCACGTAATTGCTGTTAGCGGGAGGTTGAGTCCTGAACTGAGAGTGAAATTCTTAACATGTTATCCTGTAATCCTTACAGAATAAAAATCTTTGGATGGTCCAGACTTCCATGGGAGAAGTAGATGATGCTGGTAAAGGGAAGCAGGAATAGTGCAGGAGCTTCATCTTTGAGGAGTGTTAAGTCACTTAAGATGACTCTCTGCACGTGTACCAAAATGACACCAAAAGTAGTTGGCACCCTTTCTATGAGCCTGTTTAACATGTGCTTCCTTCAGCAGTCCTTAAATCAGCCCAGTTTTCCTCCTAATCCACAGCCAGGGCAAGGTCCCTCTCAGAGGATGCATAATTCACTGCTGCCCAGTTACGTCTGTATAGTATCTGTGGTGTTTGTTTCTTCTCTTAAGTGGCACCAGCACAACAAAGCAAGCACTGAGATCTTGTTTCTGTGCTCAGTAATGGACCATGCATTGTTCCTGTATACCTTTACCAGGTTTGAAATCTTGCAATAAACATAGATGTTAAAGCATCATGGCCTTTTCAGGCATACATTGAAAAATGAAAAGGTAATATGTGTAGCCCTAAAGACACAAACAGTTCCCATGTGAGTTGTATTAAAGAATAAAGTATGATTCTTCACTGAAGTCTACTTGGATTTTTGTTGCACTAAAACTTGTGCTAAGGATAAAGTAGTGGAATAAGTGATGGAAACAAAGCATGAATGGCAGAGACAGTTCTGTGGGAGGTACTGTGCAGTAGCCTTGAAGCAGTGGCTCTGCATAGTCTGTTCATATTGCTTCAGGTGTCAGTCCTGCAGATGCCAGGGTACAAAAGAATTCTTTCCCAGATCAGCAGGGACTGTTCTGTATTTTAACAGGAGCCATGCTTTTGTTAAAACTTGCACAATTTAACTGGATATTGTAATGATTATTGTTGCAGACTGTTGAAAATCCTTGTCCTGATAACCACTGAACAAAATTGCGTAGACTAAACGAGCTCATTAGATGAGATGTTCTGTCATCTTAAATTCTGAAGGTAGAACATTCTTTCCTCGGGTACATTTTACTACAACAACTAATACATAGGGAAAATGAGGACTATTTTTTTTTAAGATAGGCAAGTTGCTTCTACTTGGATTGTTGGATTATTTTTTTTTCCTCTTGTGAAGTAAAACTGGGGATCACAGGAAAAAACTTGCCTTCTGGCAGACTGAATGTGGCATTTAAAACTTTTTGGGAGTGTAGTTGAACCAATTTACAAACTAATTTACTAATTAAGCCCTAACAGTGCTTAATTCTGTGCTTAGCACTTGGAAGTCTTGCTGAAGTATCTGACTTATGCAAGTACTTAGTAATGAATTGGACAAGTTTTAAGGTTGCATGCCTAAAGCACAGTAAGTGTGCAGAAAATAATGAACTTTCCAAAGAGGTATAAGTCGATCACCCTTATGTAAATGGCATGCTAGAACAATAATGGCTAGTCACTGTCCTAGACTACTTTGAAGGTCTTGGTGTTCTGTGCTTTGGAACTAAACCATTTCCTTAACCCTGCTGCTGGGATATGTATCCATACCTTCACATCAGGCTGCAGGGTTGTGGCCAGTGCAGCATTCCCACTGCACAAGGAGACAGATTGCTGAAGGCCAGTCTTACAATAAGAGCCAAAGGACTTTTGTCTATAGTACACAAAAATAAAGAAGCACCGTCCTTGTTCTCGGTTCTCTGTGCCTGCATCCCTCTGTCCCTCCCTAAGGTCTGGAGGGTTGGGCCATGCAGGTTAAGGCAAGCTGGCTGTGAGCCTCACACACTGTGGTGAAGGTGTCAGTGATGGGGACCAAAATGGTCCTTGTCCAGACTCCTCTGCTTTCACTCTCTATAAACCCACTCACCAGAACTAGAGTCACTGTTCATACCATTAAAATACAAAATGAAAGCTGTGAAAAGACTTACCTCTGGGTGAGTTGGCTAGTAAACTACATAAAAATGGGAAGGAGGCTTTTGTTTCCTGTACTGGGCCAAATCCGGCAACTATGCTCTTGTTCAGACTCACAGGCTAGGAAATGTTGTCTTGCCTTCTGGTGCTGGCATGTTTCTATACTCTTTCATATATCCATATAAATATACTTTGTGCATTGTTTACTATGGAGCTAGTATTGATGGAGAAAAACACTTTGAGGTAAAACTGTTTGTAATTCTCTATTAGTGTGTACATTTTTTTAAAATGCACCATTTGTTTACCTCAATTAATTTAATGGAATGGACCAATAAATGTATTTAAAGATGACTCCTTTACTTAGAATAAAGTTTCATTTTTTTGCAATCTTCACCGTTGAAATTACATGTGTGCTTATTTTGCGGAGCAGCTCACTATCTTACTGCAGAAATAACCTTCCCCTAAAATCTTGTTCCACAGTTGATCTAACTAGAAGTCATCTGACCTGCTGCTGCATTACTTCTGGTCCTGAAAGTGAAGGAGCTGAGGAAAGGTTGTGTATGTGGGGGGCAGGGTGGCAGTAACTTCCTCAGAGCAAGGCATTGTGTAGTGATGAACCAACTTCTGCTTGCTACACCCCTGGCTCAAACTGAAGCTGCCTGATTTGCCTCCAGATTATTTCAGTTATTTAAGGGCTTTTAACTTCCCTTTACTTAGTCTAGGACCTTGGCAGCCACTCAATCCTTCTTAGTTCAATTAGCATGTAAGCAGACACGTCCTTGTGAGACATGCCAGACCTTTGACTCATGTTTGGATTTATGTGATATCATCTCATGCTAGTTGGTGTATTGTATGAGGTTCCTTTCCAACCCAGATTAAAGCTGAGGTAACACAGAGACTATTACATGGTATCAGTGTCCTTACACCTCCACAAAGCCTGTCGGAACTGTGTGCTGCATTTACCTGTTCTTAACCTGTTACAGGAGCAGCACAATCATGGTGGTGTGAGCAGAAACACCAGCATTAGCTCTTGGGTATCAGTCCTCGCATGAGCCCTGTTGAAGCACTGTCCAGGGACAGTGGGACAGTTTCCCAGAAGTCAGGGTCATGAACATCTGCTCAGGGATGTTTTATTCTAGGGATTACTAAAATTCTGTTAATCTTACATATTTTTGCAGTGGTATTTTTCTATTTAATGGTCTTTTATGTAACATTAATTGGCTGGGCTGGTAACATCTTCTGTAGCAGGTGGAGAGCCAGTGTGTCCTGCTGATGGCCCTGTGCACGTGGCATGTGGCTTGCAGCCCCATTTCATCAGCCAGAGTCACAGAACTGCCATGAGATTTCTGAATGAACAGATAAGAACAAACTAATGGAAAACCAGTCATCTGCTTTCCTCTTCCACTCTGAACGATGTGTCTAGAAATGCCATTTTAATTTCTAGCCCGTATTCTTGTCCCTCTTTGGTATTACTAACCAACCTACTGAAAAGCAGAATGCTCTGAGGACTTCTGGTCTGCAGTAGCCAACGCACATACTCTGCAAGATGAGGTGCTGCAGAAATAACAGAGTAAACATCTCTTCATGGGCGAGCTGAGTGGCTGAGAGGTTGCGGCACGCTGTGAAGTGGAAATACAAATGCTATGCATCCTGTAGTATTAGTAACTGTAGGGACTAATGATAACAACCAAAAGATGCCTTTACTCCGTCAGAATCTCAAGGGAGCCAGTGGTTGACCGTTGTTTGATGGCCACAAAGCTGTAAAGAACAATACAAATGCAGATAATAAGAGTTAGCAAACTACCTTCTCAAACTGCAGTTTGTTCTTTCCACATCTGTATCTTAGACTTTGCCAGGGTGTCTGGAGCTGGCTGAGTGCTAGTGGGACTCCTCTCAATGATCTGCCAGCCTCTCTTGTGTACAAGCAATGACACTGGCACCATTTGTCATCCTTCAGACTTTAATAACCCATGTTTGTGCTGATAATGGTAATTCTATTTGGAACCTGTATTAAAAAGCATTTGAGTAGCTAGCAGTGACCCCTGTTAAACGGAGAGTTGCACATAAGGAGCAAGTCTTTTGTGTCTGGAAGATTTGAGGAGGATAGCAGAGCCAGGGGAATGATGAGTATGAAGTAGCCTTCATACTCATCTACTCTAGTAGTCTTGACGACGCTGGTTGTCAGACGTATTCACAAGCCTGGAAAACTTTTGGTGCTCTGGATCAAAGAGAGGTGGTGGTGGAGGAGCTTTCCTTAGTGTTCCTTTCTCTTCCTCTCTATGTGGTGCCACTGAAGTCAGTATAGTGCTGTTAGACTTTCTACTACTAGATTTTTTTTAAACTACAGGAGAGCTAGGCAAGAATTTTGCCTTGAATTAGGCATTAGCCTATCCAGTATGTGCCTTATATCTTGATTGAAAATACTGTTGTTGCATGGATTAAATGCTAACATTATCACAGTTCACTTCATACAGAAAGAATCTTGCTGTTTCTAGTAATGCAACAAGCTGGAGAGTCTTGGGGAGGCTCTAATAGACAAGGTGTAAAAGTAGATGGAGAGGTTGTTTCAGCTTTTTCTCTTCAGATTAAGCTGGTTTTGTGCTTAAAATTTGTTCCTGAAATTGTACCTCTCAGTCACTCCGTAGTGGTACTGTTAGGCAAATTCAGTGGACCAGAAAAGTAACCATTTCCTTCACTGTGGTAATGGTTTCTCTTTGAAACATTTGAGGGAGACTCAGATTATTCTTTTTTGTCACAATGGGTAAGTAACATAATGGAATTTTTAAAAAACATTTTACTTTGTGTAGGGTTATTCCTTCATTCTACTTACTATTATTTTCACAGTATAAAACACTTACATTTGTGTCAGTGCTTTGTCTCCTGGGATTATTAACTGTTAAACTGCCAAATACTCTTCCTACAGCAATTCATGTTACATTAAACAAAATAAGATTAAAAAAAACACTGGCTAGACATTTCAATTTTCATTCTTTGAATCTCTTTGATATTTGTCACCTCATTTCTGCAAGTTTCTTTGTTTCTTCCATTTTTTTTTTAAACTCAGGTGAGGGGGTTGTTGTTTTCTTTTTTAATTTTTTTACTATCTGTATTGTATATTTTAGAGCTAGAATCAGGAAGCACAGAGAAAACACAACATGTCCTTTTGAACAAAACATTTCCTATTTCTTACCTTAAAGGGAGGAGAGTCAGGCAGCCAACCAGGAAAGACAAAATAAAGCAGAAGCCGCTGTACCAGTCCAGTGTGTTTTGGTAGATCTTGTTGTAGACTGTAGATGTCACTACTCCCGTGGTGACTAAAGACAGCTGCAGCAGGACAAACACCTTACCTGTAAGACAATAACATAGTTTGTTACTGGAGATTTAAAAAACAGCTGTGCTACCTCCCTGACAAATCCAGGATCACAACTGTGTAGTCATTGCTTCACTAACACCAGATGGCATGAGCTTGTATCTGCTCCTGTTCTAGACCACAATTAAATTATTTTTCCTTCTTTTAGGCGTGGGACAAAAGATTGAACTAGAAAACTGGCTGCCTAAACAGTAGGTAGCTGCTTGGAAGAGCAGCAATAAACTGGTCAGTAAGTGCTCCTTCTCCTAGGAGGTAGAAGAATAGTCTGGATGAACATCTTCAGGACAGGAGAAATTTTAGTCAGGGTCTGCTTCTGGCCTAGGCCAGAAAAGTGGTTCACAGGGTTGAAATTATAATAATGCTTGAAATAGGGGTGTGTGTGTCATTCGTATGATTCATGTGGAAGAAAGGCAGAAACTGAATTCTAGTTGAAACCACTCTTTACTGGAGGCTTTCTGTCCTGGTAAATGGGTGAAGGGGAAGTAACCCAGCCCTGCTGGGACATGCAGATGGGGGGCAAGGTCAGTTCTGTGTGCTGAGCTTGCTGCCCTGGCAGCCTTCTGCAGCCACTCAGCACCAGCAGCCACCAGCTAAGGAGATGAGACTGCTACCAGAAGGCAAAGGCTGCTCTGCTGCAGGGTCCTACTCAAGGTCTGGACTGATGCTGTCGTCACGTGCAGCCCGTATGGCTCAAGAGGGAGGTTAAAAATGTTTGATTTATAGTGATTAATTGGGGTGTGAGCTGTGCTGTTTGTGGCAGGTAGATGACTTTGCTACGGTGGATGTTGAGGGAGCACAAGCAGTAGGAATGAACTGGTTCATGTTCATATGGCAGAAAGGAAAGGATGTGAAGGATGGCCGAGGGGACATGTTTGGAGGAGGTATGAGCAGTTGTGGGCCTATGGTGCTGTTTGAATGAATGGCCAGTCCTATCTCTTGTGTCTAAATCTAGCTCATTGGGGTAAAAATGGTAGGCTTCAATATGCTGTTGTAAAACATTTTACTAATTTGTAATGCATATATTAATGGAAAATAATTCCTGCTGCTGTTCCAAGAAGGGTCAATTTTTGTTCAAAGGTATTATTTGTAGTTAAATCAGGTCTGTCAGGAGCAAACTGCCAAGCACTTGAAGAAATGTTTAGAGAGCATAACAGAAAAAAAGATGAAAAAAATCCATCCTTCCCAAAACTGGAAGTAAAAGAAACCAGATATAAATGGTGTGACTACCACACTGCTTCAACTCAATGTCCTGCTTTTCTTGGTTCTCCCTGCAGTACTGTGTTTTTGGGCAGCACCTCAGCTATTTTCCCTGCCTTTGAACTATGCACTGATTGTAATCTTTTGAAGTATGTGCTGAAAATTCTGTGGATACATGATGATGCAACCAAGGGCGAGAAGATTGGATGTGAGAATCTTGTCCAGCAAGTTTCTCTGCTTCTCCCTTCCTGTTTGTGGTATCATCTGTTCTGGTATTATTGCACAAAGCACAGATTGCAGCAATAACTTACCTTTCTCTTTGTACTCTAAGCTGAAGAAAGGGATTTCAGGGGGTTTTGGTAAGGGGATAAGGTAACCAAAATACTCACCATAGGATGAACCTTCAACATGCTTGGACAACATGGACCTGATGGTTGGTAAAGGGATGAGGGCGAAGAGCATCACTGCTCGTGCTGTAATGCAATGAATTTTGAGTTATCACCAGTACCTGCTCTTTGTCACCCAACACAGCCACTGCTTTTGAAGATTTCACACCTCTGGCTTGGGCAGGCACCTTGCTTCACCTCTTCTCATCCCCTGTGCTAAAAAGAGATAGGTCCTCGCTTCATCCAAGGCAGACAAGCCACCTATTGCTCCCATTAGCAGAGGTATTTTGCCCAAACTAGACATGGTCTCTTGTTCTCAGCCAGACATCCCAGCACAGATGGGATCCTCACTCTCCTTTGAGATAGTGAGGATGATGATTTAAGTTGTAACATGCAGAGAAAGCCCCCTGTGCTACACAGCCTTGACAGGAACAGTACCTTTATAACACTACATCTGTCTTGTATCTCGGTGCTTCAGGCTTGCAGTATTCTAGCCTGTCTCTACTGTGAAAATTTATAGGGAGCTGGAATTGCCTACCTGTCTAGCAGAACCAACCTCAGTGAAGATCTGGTCCATGTCTAATGTACCAAGGTGCTTCTGCAAGGCAGGGAATAAGCATCCTACACACTGCATAGCAGCATGTCTTCATGATGAAGTTGAGCTTAATTATTAAGCAACTTTATTTTTTTATCTTTTATTCCCCAGCTTAATTGCCTAAACAAACAAAATCGCTTAAAATTTTCACTCAGTGTTTGGCTTAGTACACAAATACAATATCTTATCATCTTTCCCTTTAGAACAACTTTGTTTAATTTTCAGTTTCCCATTCCCTGTAGGGACAGACAGAAAAATCACTTCAGGACATTTATCTCCATTTATTTCTCACTTTCAGAAGCAAAACCTTAAAGCCATGCAATAGACAATACCCTGTGAGATACCTCTGCCACAATGAATGCAGTTCCTGGGTTTTGTTTTTTGTGTTTTGTCGTAGGTTAACTCCCCAAAAAAAAGTGCCTTTGCTTTATCATGGGATGCTGCCCTATCTATTGTTACCTGTCCCTTAGTAATTTATGTACACCGTGAGATTTGTAAACTACGTTATTGTGATAGTTTACACCTCCAGTGTTTCATTAAGTTTCCCATCAGCCATAAGTGCCTTCATATGACAAAAATAAATCACATCTTAATATGTTCACTTAATAGGAAGCCTTTGCCATTTTGTTTCTGTTGTAGCCTGAAGCCTTACCTCAGAAGAAGCAAGTGCTTCCCACTGATGCAGTGATGTGGTCCTACCAGTACAGGGAGTCAGCAACAATTCCCAGTCCCCCAGAGTGTGAACATTGTTCTGCTCAGACCTGGTCTGTAACCAGCTGATGAATTACAAGTCAGTGGGCCTTAAACTAATCTTTGGCAGGAGTGTATGCCTCCTCAAGATATTGTAGAGTGCTGAGTCTTAAGAGTATGAAGGGAGATATGGGAAAAGAGGAATAATAAGAATGCTCTCTTGCAAATTGCCCATGTGATGGTCTGCCTAACTCCCTGCTTGCAAACTTGTCATGAAGCAAAGCAAAAAGCTCTTCCAGTGATGTTTAAACACCCCTCTCTCAGGGTATATTTACTCATGCGAGTGGCTGTTCAACTCACCAATGTAGAACAGGAACGTCCACTGCACGAAGGCCATGATGAGGATGCCAACGCTGAACGATGCTACTCCGATCATGATCATGGTAATGTCCCTCAGGTATCTGGAGAACACGAGTACCCCTAGGAAACTGGTAATGAAGATCACGTACCCAGCAGCATTGCCGTGGCCGATCTCCACGGCGTTCCAACTTAAAGGTTCCCTGAGCAAGAACAGTGGGAGCACGTTCATTGCACCAACCACAGCAAGGTCATAGAGGATTGCTGCCACAAACAGCAGGATGATGATGAGTTTTGAGGGGGATACTGGAGTGGAGATGCTGCTCTCTGACAGTTGGGAACTCCCTGCTGCTGCTGCTTCTGGTAGCTGACCACCCACCTCCTCTGCACTCTTGGCTTTGTCTGGGCAGGAAGCTGCTGGCTTGGGGACTGTGAGGACAAAAATGCTGTAGAGGAGACAGAAGGCATAGCAAGCAATGCTGCAGCACACCAGCACGGTGCCTTCTCGATAGCGGTCACTGAAGCCAACAAAGAGGTAGCCGGATGCCATGCTTCCCAGAAAGCCAGCAAGGCCGTACACCAGTTCAATAATGATGAGCCGCAGAGACCTCTTGCTCTCAGAGGACCTCAGGGATCCCAGGGCCATGATGCCTGCCCAAAGTGTGGTGAAGCCTCCAGTCAGCCCATTGAAGGCAGCAGCCCCGTACATCACCTCCACTGGCCAGCCCAGCAGGATCAGGAGGAGCAGGAGGGTTTTGGAGCCCAAATAACCAAGAAGAGGGAAGCAGATGGGGATCTTCCGATGTACCCTGTCCCCCAGCTTGGACAAGCCATAGGCTGACACCAGCGGGCTCAGGCCCAGAATTAGGTTGTAGATGATATAAAAATTAGATACAGCCTTCTGCTGAGCATCTTCCAAGGCATGGGAGGGAGCAGTGCTGTTGGTCTGGTTGTAGTAGTTCTTCACCACCAGCAGCAGTGCTGTGTCGTAGAAGGCACTGGCCACTTGGGAACCCGCGACCACTGGCTCAATCCACGTCCTTATTGCTGTTATCCCCACCATGCTGCTAACCACCAGGTCTTCTTGGAGAGAGCTGCTTTCAAGGAGATGCACGTGAGGAAACAGCTCCTCAGAAGCTCTGCTCTGGAGGCATGTTTGGAAACAAGCGGCGAAAGGAAAAGCAAAAGGTCTGCCGGGCTGCACAGGACCGGAGAGTTGTGGAAGAGATGATCTGGCTGGGAGGATAGTTGGACCTCGCCTTGCTATGTATACACACACCTGCACATCCCTGCGCTGCTCTGAGTTCTGGCTCACACATGGGAGGCTTTTGTACAGGCAGAGAACGCCCTGCACTTGGTGACTGCTGCTGCTCCTCTTCCTGGTGTAGTTTCAACAGAGGTCAGATGACCTGGGGAATTTCTCTCTCACAGAGTAGGAAGTGAAAATGCCTGATCAAGTAATTGCTGTAATTTGGGGCAGTGGTTTGTTTTTTGTTTGTTGACTTTTTGGGGTTTTTTTTCTCCTTTTGGTATCCTTCGTGTATCAAAGGACTCTCGGAGTGGTTGTGGGGGCAGGGGATGGCTATGTGCCTTTTTATCAAGTAATTTGTGAATTCCCCTTACTACCAGCTCATTTTTCTTTTGTGTACACAAATATGTCATTGGCTCTTTTACTTTTACCTGCTCCTGTCTTCCCTGTTGCTGCATCAAGCCCCTTACGTCATTGTTGTTTCAAGAATGCAGTCAGGAAATTACACCAAAAAGAAATTAAAAGGGAAAAGTTCAATTTTTGGTAACCTGTCTCCTATGGCTGCCACTCTGCTTGCTGCATCCCTTGGCTTTACAATGTGGGAATTTGTAGGAGGAGGAGAGGAGTCCCAGTTTATCCAAAGGCATCAGTGACTGTTGTGTCCCAGTAACCAGCCAGCTCAGCTGCAGGCTGAGGTGGGTGAGAGTCCACCTCTGGAGAAGAGTTTTCCAGCCCTAGCTCCTCGGGGAGATGGCTGTGCATCTCTGCAGGTGCTTACTTCCACAGACTCTCAAACTTTGCAGCTTGAAGTCAGCTTCCAATTTTGCTGCTGCCTGAGGGGCAGGTGAAGCTACCCACTCCAGGAGGGCCCCGCGGGCACGGCAGTGCTTCTGGCCAGAGGCACAAAAAACTCTTGGACCAGGACATGGTGCAAGCAGGCTGCCAGCTCCAAGGACAATGCTTGCAGTCCCAGCTGCAGGAAGTACTTGGAGGAATATTGGGCAGTCTCAAAAATGCTAACTTAAATGATAATGATCTCATTCTATACTGGTTTAATGAATCATAACAGGCAGAATAACAATCTGTTCTAGGAAGATTATGGTCATTACTTTAAAAACTAAATTAATGATTAATTTGAAAAAACAATGTTGAAACCTCCATCTGTTGGACTCTGTTGGCTCAGGTGACATTTACTCAATGCCATGACTCAAGAGTTTATTTTTTTCTAATTTTTGGCTTGTATTTGAATTACAGGAAGAAAGATCCAAGATCTAACGGGGAAAGGAGTGGGGAATTGCCTGCTAGAATGATTTGCTCTAGAAAATTTCACCTTCATCAAGAGAATTTGGTTCTGTTAGACTGAAAGACTCTTAGCCAGCTCTAAATTATGTGTGTTGTTCCAACAGTTGTCTTTTTTTCTTTTCCCCAGATTAGCTGAAAAAGGTGTCTACGTTCTTCAGCTTTTATTGACAAGTGGGACAATTTTTTTTCAGCAAACCCTGAAATATTTCCAGAGGATGGAAATTCCAGACAGCCTTACTGAAAACCCGAAAGCATCAGCCCGTGATCAGTTTTAGCAACAAATGCAACCAAAGGAATTGCCACATTTTACTTCACCCAGGGAGCCTTGTGTCTCCCACCAGAATTACACGGAGAGATAGATGGCTTGTTTCATTCAAGCTTCAGTTTGGGACATGGGGTCTGGTGCAAAGGAACCAAATTGGAGTGCAGAGGTATATTACAGTCAGTGTGCTCAAGACACTGCAGATCTGCTCAACTCCTACGCGAGGGACATTTTTCCTCCACACTTTCTTGCATACACAGACTGCTTGGTTTATTCAGCCAACACTGTTCAGGCCTGGATAGCTAATGAACTGTGCTAAATGTTACTAGTGATCTCATGGATTACATCTATATTTCCAGGCTATTCTGTGTGTTCATTCACGTTAAATCTACTTTTTAGAGCTAGTTCTCGTGGAAGGATATATTTCCATGTCAGTAACTGCAAAACAGTAAGTGCTAAAGTAAGAGTTTAGCTCAGGCTCCAAAATATTTGCTACTGAAAAGCAACTTTCACAAATCCCATATTCATTTGATGCCACAAAGTCTTCAAAATTACTATTGTCTATTAATTTTTCAGAGGGCCCTGTTCTTATATTACTGATATTTATAGGAACATTTGCATCTGCTTTAAAACATGTTCATGCAGCATAAATGTAGTGGTGCCTTAAGTGAGCAGCCCTTGACATTTAAGAAAAATGTACCTACAGAAGCAGAGACTATCTTAACAACAAAAATGCAGTGGTGTAGCCTGCTGGAAAATGGACACATTGTTTTAGGGCATTTCTCTCTAGAGTGTTCTTGCCTGGAGGCCCACTAGAGGAAGGGTCAGCACATGTTTCACCAACTCTTCGACATTTTTCAACCTGGCCAGACCAGAGGTGTTTGATGTTTCCCTGTGGTGATGTTTTACATTCCTATGCAGTATTGCTGTTTCTTTTTTTTTCAAAACATTTATGGCAGTTACATCACTTTTTCTTTCTGAACAGAGTTGCCATAGGGAATTCAGTATGCTGGAGGACCTGGGCTAGGCAAGTACCAGCGTTCTGGAACCTTGTCTTCAGTATTCCCCACCTGAAAATGTCCTTTTGACATCCAGGACTGCAATCCAGTGTGGGCAAGTAAGCCCTCTTCATCTCCCTCCCCTAAGCCTGCTAATGGGATCTGTGATTTACAATCCCCTTCTGGCAAGGCATTTTGCCTCCAAGGTGGTAAATCGGCTCTGCAACTCCTCCTCTGGATGGCTACTTGGTGTGTGCAGATCATCCTCTTGCAGACTGTGGCTTTGTGGCAGTGGCAAAGTGGGAAACGTGACCAGGAACTGTGAAGTGCCTGGGTCTCAGTCTGGATGGAGCTGAGCCCCGCTACAGCCCCAGGGAGAGGGAGAGCTGGTTGAAAACACTGGGGAGAAGCAGCTGTTTTAGTGATGGCCAGTTTTCCTTTGGAAAATACTTCATTGTAAATGATCAAAGCATTCTGTGTTTTGGGAGACTGGCTTCCTCGGAGACTGCCATTTAATTATATGCAGCCCCTGTCCTCACAAGGTGCGTGGTTCTGCTCGCAGGGATGGAGGAGATGGAGGGAGAATGGGGGCTGTGTGGAAAGCCAGGGGCACAGGGCAGAGGCAGCAGCTCCTGGCAGCTGCTGTATCGCCACAGGGATGCAGCCTCCTAGTCAAGGGCAGCTGTCTTGTTGGATCCAGAGCTACTGATGGTGGAATGCCTGGACAATGTAAAAAGCCACCTAGCAGCCTTGTTTTGTGGCTTTGAGAAACAACATCAAGGTTGTTTGGGAACTCACGGGGCTGGTGCCAGCATCTGTGGCATAACAGCTGGTAAGTGCCCCATTACTGTGATAAAATACAGGCCCACGCCTGTACAGGTGCACCTGGAGGTGCCTCAGACACCGAGACCTCTGGGCCAGCAGTCGGGCATTTGGGAGCTGCAGCATCGTCAGACATGTTGGGATCATCTATGGAGACATCTGCTCTCCTCTGCTTCTCCTGGGAGGAAAAGGAAGCACAGGCCACAAGCAGTGGGAGCACATGGGCGCCTTTTTCCCCCATGCCTTGAGGCCTCTCCCACTGCTCCTCATCAGCAAAGTCCAGGGTGGTGTGCAGGCTACGAAAAAGCTGGAGAGGGGATTTGCTCCATAGAGAGACCTCATGGGGCACACTGACAGGAAGCATGGTGGGGAGGGGTGACCCCCCACAAGGGTAGGGAGGCCTGCCAGCCCTCCTTTGGAAAAGGCTGGCACTCTCCACCGCTTCACCACCACTTTGAGAACAACACGGGAGAGCAGCAAGGGGCTGGGAATGGCAACACTCACCGGTTTTCCTTCAGGGTGGTTCCTGGCTGACCAAGCAGTACCAGACACCTCCGTTTCCTTGCTTGCACTGCCAGTCATCATGGTTTTCTCTATTTTTCTCTATTTTTCTCCATTCAGAATTTTCTGCTTACCTTGTTAGAGTCTCCGGTGGGGCTATCCCGTGCTGAAAATAAAAATACACCATCCTTTGACAGATGCTTTTTGCTGAGTTGGCTTTTCTCCCTATAGCTTGATGAATTTGGGTAATTAATAGTTCTGACAGCTAACTGTATGCCTTAACATTAATCCTCTCCATGGAAGCAGGAAAAAAGGCTTCTTGCAGTATGTGGTGTCTGCCTGATCCGCTGGACCACTGAACAAATCCTGCTGTTTCTCTCAGATAAGCCCCAGATAATCCTTGCACTAAATAATTTTTTTTTTGTGCGTGTGCCCATCCTCCTTTTCATTTATATTCATGTCTTTTTAAAAATTGTTGTCAAGGTATGTATGTGTTTGGAACAGAAACACTGCAAAGTTTAAGAGTGTGCACGCAGCAATGGTCCTGAGAAATGGAATGAAATAAATGATCCTAGCACTACAGCTTAAGAAATCCTATGTTGTATAAAAGTGGATAGTGTAGAAAAATGAAACAGATATACCAAAAGCACGTTTATTAAAAAATTTTGCTACTGAATGAACTACAGACATTAATATATAAAAACTTGATTCAAACCCAAAAACTGCTCTCCCCTTCCTGAGCGTTCTCCAAAGCTATTTTGAAATAATTTTGCTGGTCTACCTTTTTTTGGTTTAGGTCAGGAAAATTTTTTTGCAATGGTGAATTGGTACCAAAAAGTCTACAAAAAGGTTTAGATAATAATGTTTGCAGAAAACTGTTAAGGGTGAATAAAAGCTCTGTAGAAACGTAAATTTGACTTGGGATTTACAAGTTGGGAGAAGAGCTGGGTGGTAAGTGTCAGCATGAATTAGAGGAAGATAATACACAGAGCATAATGGAAAGAATAATATGGCAGAATAAAGGAGGAGAAAGAAATAGTAAATCACCTATCTTCAGGAGTGAGGGGTGGAAAGAAGAGAAGAGCAAAGGAAAGAGGAGTGCTCATCCTTCTGGTCTGATAGGACCTTTGCTAAATAACTCAGCCCTATCCAGGTACAATTAGAAGGAATGTTTATCTCTCCATAAGTCTGAGACTCAGCAAGAAGTAAGAAGATTAGCTGGCAGAGGACATCAGGACAGTGGAGAGAAAAGGGATGAATCCACCCCATTTTCCCGGCTAAGAGGTGGAAATCATCAAAAGCATCATAAATGCATAAAGATACAGGCTCTGCATTTATGCTTTCTGTAAGGCATAGTGCTTTTTCAGGAGAGGAGGGAAGGTAAAATATTTCTTTAAATCTTCTGGAGACACCCTTGCCTGGTAATCCATTCATTTTCATCTGACAGATCTCAAGATAGCTCCTTGCCTGGCTAAATTTCTGTTTTTCAGGCACATAAAGTTAATGCTGAAGCCATCATCTGCAGTAAGCCCCCACTGATACCCCAGATATTCAGAGGAGGCAGATGGTAACTCACTCCTCATAGCCTCTGTCTGTTTAGTCTGCTGGGCTGGGTCCTGAGCACAGATATTGGCTATGGTTTTAGTCATTTAGATGTTTAAATTTCCCACGCTATTTTATGCAGAATGTCCTGTCATTTGTCACAGTCACTTGTCAAAAAGAAAAAGCAAAAACCAAGAAGTGGCACACAAAACTCAAAAGCTGCAGGTGCTGTGGCACACTCTGGTGACATTTCTAAGCCTTACCACCATTTTTTCCATGTGGCAGCTCTTCTAGTGGTGGGTGTTTACTCAACCTCTGCAGCTCAGAAATTAAAACCACAGGAAACTCAGTAACAAGATCTCCTTGATTATGGAGCACCATCTGAACCTCTATGGGCCACTCGCAAGCGCCTCAGCACAGGTGGTGGTGGCTGCAGAGCCCACCCAGAGGTGGTTTTGGGCTGCCAAGGTTGCATGGCAGTGCCTATCACTGTCTCACTGCAAACAGACTTCAGTGCCAGCTGAGGATTTCCGGACAACCCGTGCAACAAGGCACAGCAAATAATAGGGATAACCCTGTTTATAACATGTGCTGCAGTCACACCCAGCTAATTATCCAGCTTGTTTTGAGCTGGCAGGGTGGAGAGGGCCCTGGGACAGAAGGGAAAGGCACCAGCATCCTCCATGAGGGTGGCTGGGAGGCTGTGGGGGAGCATGTCCCTAGCCATTTTGCTTCAGGGCAGCAGTGAAAAATGGCACCAATGGTGTAATCTTCAGACAAGAGAGCAGAATTGTGCCTGGGTGTGCAAGCTGCAAGTCCTGGTGCTGGAGAAGACTTACTTGGAAACAGCAAATGCTGCTGAGGGTCTGCTACCCATGCAGAGGTGTCACCTCCACTCAAAACATAGGGAAAATGTGTCTGGAGTTCCCCAGTCCCACAACTCTGCATCAAAGTGCTCCAGGAGAAAGCTCCAGGCTCTGGAGAAAGCTCATTTAGACAGTGCATACTACTTTGGAGAATGTTAACTAGCACCCTCCCAGGCAGCTAGTGGATGAACAGCCTTGGCAGATTTTGTGTGTTCTTAAGGCTCCAGTACATGTATAAAAAGACACTGAAAAAGATATTTAAGGTATTTAAATGCTGCACCTCTTCTCCTTTCTTTGCAGGATCCTGTTGTATCTGGAGGAAATTTTGGAGTTGAAGAGGGGTGTTGGGTAAAGGGCACTAGGGAAGCAAGAAAGTCCAGGCAGCTTTCCAGCAACATTGCTGCTGCTAACATTTTGCAGGCTGCATTTCTTCAGTGTCTAACAAGCATGGATAAATATAAATACAGACACATGTGCAAACGTAAATTTTAAACTGTGTGGCAAGACAGTGGCTGTTACTGGTGTTTGCTATTTCCTTGCCGCTTCATTCCAGCACCCTGGAGTATTCAAGGCTTTGCTAAACTAAAGCTTTGCTTTTATGCCCCATTGTGTAGATGCTGAAGTGGCCATACTGGTGGAGAGCAGCACTGCCTCTTCCCACTGCCACCTCTCCATTTCTGGGCAAAGGTTTCAAAGCTCCTGCTTAAACAGAATGTGGGCAATGGGGAGACATCTCCCAACCACTTTACCCATTTCAGCATGGCTTTGCACCTTGGTCACCAGACGAGAACCAGTGGTGCTCTTGAAAGGAGGACTGCCAGCTACACTCACCTCCTTACAGACTGCTAACACGAGTCATTGCAGGACCTGAGACACTTTTGTTTGCTGAAGACCAACAGGACACAGCTGAGGGTCATGTCAGGTGCATGCTCTTCCCTCCAGAGGACCGTGCTGCTGTTGCCCTGCTGTAGGTGAGGTTGCTTTTTGGCCACAGGGCCAGGGCCTTGTGTGGGTGATGTGGGATCATGCCTCTCACTTCCACACCACCACCTTCCAAGGGTGAGTAGCTGTCACCTTCAGGGATTTTATGTTGGGGGTCACCTCCAAGATGCCAACGGGAACTATTAGCAGTTAGCAAGTCATACCTGACCATGAGCTTTAGGGCACCCTCTGCAAGGACACAAAACCAGGGCAGCCTAGGGCAAAGGAGGAACATGCCTGGAGAATAAAGTGAGCTCCTGACATTTTAAAACCGCACTAATTTAATATTTCTGTGCAGGAAGGGAACAAGAGATTAAGCAAGATTTGAAAAACAAAGCCCACTGGGGTACTAAAATGCTGTTTTGATCCTTTAGTGCTCAAGCATCTTGATAATAAATTCCTTGGAAACACCCTGCTAAGCTTAGACAGACTGTATTGACATACCTTTCAATTTATAAACTCAAAGAGTGCTCATGTCAATAATTATGAGGCTCATGAACAATGACACCATTCAGCTGTTTCCTGATTCCCTTCTGCTGAAGACTGACCCAGCAAACAGTGCCCAAGACGGACAGCTGAGCTGAATCTTGTCCTGTACCACCACAGTGCAGACCTGGCAGCAGGTAAGACTCATGCTGTAACTGGCAGAGGTTTTTTGGTAGTTTCCAGAGAGCTTGGGTAAATACGCTTTTTGCTGTATACTTTCCTCCCCTGCTCAAACATTGCCTGATCATACTTTCAGCTGGCTTCAGAAATGGCTCCCTCCATGAAAAATTCCCATCAGCAACATTTCCCCCTATTTATCTTTCTCTTTTCCGCTGTTCATACCACTCTGCTCTGACCTGCCTTACTAATCCTCACTTTCTCTATACATCAAGTCCCACAAATTGAAATTAACTTTTTCTTTGAAAACCACCCTCTGCACCACATACAAGCTCAGTCTGCCTTCTGTTCAGCAGGTGTTTTCCTCAAACACAGCATTAAAGAAAAGCTGAAATCATGCCCTTTCAGCATAAGTAATGCAAGCAAGAGAAGGTGTTTGTTTCACGTGGCTCTCCCCTAACATCCATTCAAGTCAGCCCCACTAACATCATTTTATAGTGTATTGGCACAAGCTCAGTCCATGAGCTTCCAGCTGAGTTTAGTGCTGTGTAGCCCTACACGAAAAGCAAGGTCCTTAGTGGTATATAGGTATCTAAGTGCTTTGGTACACTTGGATTTAGTCCATTTAGTGTTTCTCAGTTCAGTCCATCTCGTGGTTTTCAGTTTATCCATCTTCCATGGGATGGATAATGGGATGATTTGGCAAAGAAGTATAAATCCAGTGAAATACCTGGAGAAGAAACCAGCCTGAGAGGCAGTCTGTCTGGAAGCTGATGGGGCCTTGCAGTGGTGGTCAGTCAGGAGGCTCAGTGGAGGCAAGGTGAGACACATCTGTGCCCATGGAAGCCATCTAGTGTTGGTGCCCAAAACCAGACACGTTTTGGGTGTCAGTAGCATCACGTGGAAACCAGAAGAGAACAGCAGAAGGCAAGGAGATGGCAGGGAGCAGGAAAGGGTAATACTGAGAAAGTCTGGGTCCACCTTGGGCTGGTGCTCTACCCCAAAACCATGCTCCTAGAAGCAAACAAGGCTTCTCAGAGAGTGAGCAAGTGCCCTACTTTAGCATCTTCCTTCTTTCACTCCAGTTAAATAGGGCTGAATACTTTCTGCCACCTCCACACAGTGTGGTGATTACAAAGCTGTCCAGCAAGTCAATTCCCTTCGTGTATCTGGAAACTCCACCTTTCTCCATGGAGATAATGCTTCGCAAAGACCTCTTTCCTCCTTTCTAATGACTGCAACACTTTTGAACACTGCACCATTGTTGCCTACAACACTTTGGAAGCTGTATGTGAGTCCTGTGAAGAGCTGTTTCCCCGGGGTTGTATCATTATCCATGTGTTTTTGCTAACATTTTCCTGGTTTCTTATGTTTCAGTTGCAGTTTGAGGACTTGATGCTCATATTAATAATTTAATAAAAGAGAGTTCAGGTTTCTCAGATACTACAAGAGGAAGAAGTACTTATGGGGGTCATTGGTGCATGAGCGTCCTGGCTGACTCTGAACCACAGCCTCTTGTTGTCAGTGACAGCCCTGTGGGGATAGCACTGCCCTGGTTTGCCTGCTGCAGCTCAGTATGGAATCCTCCCCATTTTGTGGAGCAGTTTCCAGCCTCCTGCTCCTGCCCCCTGCTTTGACTCCACCTCAGCCAGCAACAGTCCCCACAGCAAGAGCTCAGGGCAGTAGGGCCCCTTGCCAAGTGTTGTGTCCGTCTGTGCTCCTGCACCAAGCTGCCTGCCAAGGCAACCCCGAGTCTGTGGCTGCTCCCAGCAGTGGCTCCCAGGCAGGGCTGGTGTGCCCCGGGAGCTCCTGTAGGAAGGGGCATGACCAGGGCCCTGGGTTTGCATGCTAAGCACAGCAGCTTTTTCTGGGTCCCCATCCCAACTGTGTCCCCATGGGAAGCTTGTGAGTTGTGCCTCTCTTCCTGATCCTTTGCTGGCCGCAGGAGGGCTTCCTGTATTAGTGACAGGGGTGCTACTGCAGTGAGCTCAGCACTGCACGGGCCCCGGCACTGGGGCGTCCGTCACCATGTCCCTCCCACGTACCGGCTGCTCCCAGGATCTGGCTTCCAGGGGCCATCCTTGGAGATGAAGCTCTTACCACGATGAGTGCAATCTGCCCTGCAGATGTCACTGCTGCCACACAAATCCCCACCATGCAAAGCTCCCCAGGCCGTTCGCAGTAACAGAATGTGTCAAGGTAGCTTTGCACATTTTTCGTCCTTCATCGATTTTTCTTGCCACTGCTCCCACACTCTAGATTGGAACAAGGCCTGAATAATTTCCAGCTCCTGGTGGCACACGACCCTCAATTCACTGCAGAGCTGACACGTGCCTGGACAGAGCGGGAGCTCTCACACTGCTTGCCATGTTTAGTGTTTACTGCAAAAGCTCTGTTCCTGAAGACCCCATTGATAAAGCAGTGGGTTTAGATGCCAGTTGATCAGCGCTCAGCCAGAGCTAGCAGCAGACCATGAGGTCTGGATGGTATTCTGGTTATTTTTCTGCTGCTGCTTAGGTTCTTCGTTGTTTAGTATTCTTGTTTTGTTTGTTCGTTTCCCCCCAATGCTATTGCTGATGTGACAGGATAGCCCTTGGCCCTCAGTCTTGAATCATGTGAAAAACCGGGATGCTGGTCAGCCTTTAACCTGGGAAGGAGTGGAGGGCTGGACGCACACACTGCTAACAGTGTCCTGCACTGCCCACCTCAGTCAATTCAGCAACTAGAACATTAACTGAAAATCTTCAGTGCTAAAGTTCATGCTTGTATTTGTAGTTCTGGCCCTACCTAGCCCTGTCCCTCCAGCCTGTTACAGCCTGTGGTGCTCTGACTTGGTTTCCTTACACTACAGATCCCTCTTTGTAAGGTGTTTTAATCTCCCGTGCCCATTCACAACTGGAAACACTGCACTGAATGCTCTCTCTCCTTTTAAAGCGGTTTCATCAAACCTGTCTCTGCAGAGGGGATGGGAAAGCCTCTCCGTTTGCTTTCCCATTGTGCTGGGGCCTCTTAAAGCCACCTGAAACTAAATGAGGTGCAATACCTTCCCCTTCTGTGGAGCTACAGCAGAAATTATTGATAAAAGGCTCTTTTATAGTCCTTACCTACATTGTAAAAAACACTCTAAAGTTTGGTACATGCCATTTCATTTACGCAGTGGGGTGCCAGGGACTTTAAATATCCTGAGTGTGTTACGAAACAGATAACAACAGCTGATAACAGCAGAACTAACCACAAAATTCCTGACCTGCTGCCACCCACTGCTGTAATTCAATTATTTTTGAAATGTCTAAATGCTCCCTTGCAAAAGTCCAGTTCTCACTTTTAATTCACATAAAATCCAAAGACAATGCCTAGGAGTTCCTTTTCCCTCTGTGTGCCACTAAGTCCAATACACCATCCTTCTTGGCACAGAGCAAGGCAAGGCAGAGGAAGACAGAAAGCCTCTCCCGTGTTGAGAAGACAGCAACATCTTTTGTTTTTGCAAAGACAGAGGGACTGGAATTGATGGATAAATTTTCAAGCTTGTTCTCTAGTCCATTTCTTGACTTCTAATGGTATTTACTAACTGGAAAGTAAATCCACATCTCATTTTCTCCATAGGTATTTCTGATACTATCTGCACAAGGAGAAGAGGGCTGGTGTTATGGAGAGCACTGAAGGCAGCACTTGTCTCTAGCCAACTCCCACCAAAATCACCAGTGTCCTCTGCTGCTTCCCATGGCAGGGTTGTAATTAAATCCTTGACTATTCCCAGCACAGGGAGGGGCAGAGGCTGGCATGAACCTGGCTAGATCCCAACAAGTCCCTGTGGCCCTTCTGAGGTGCACCCAGCGCTCTGGCACCTCCCAGCTCTTGCAGGGAAAAGTTGGCAGCAGTTTCCTAGCAGGGGTGAGGGATGGGATCTCCCCCGGTCAGGCTGTCCATGAAGGGGGAGTGGGGGGCAATGGGCAAGCAGCTGGTTGCTGCAGCCAGGTGTGTGATAAATGGACAACTGGCTGAAAGGATGTGCTCTGCCGGGCAGGACTGCGGGGTTGCTGCAGGTGTGGAGGAAGCAAGGTAAGAAAGGTCGTGAGATTCATCATAAAGCAATTTGGTGTCTGCAAACCTCCACAAGCATGAAAATGGGCAAGAAATACGCAGGGATGCTCTTGTTCCCGCAGCTGACACCACCGAGTGGAGAAAGACCTCTCCCACCTCCAGACAAAAAGAGAGACACCGAGTAAAGAACCACGGGAAGAGACTGACTGACTGCCATGGGAGGTGGGACACAGTCCACTCTCTTCCAGCCACATGCAGCTTTCAGGGGCACACCTTCCTGCAATAACATGAAGAAACAGGCAGATTTATAGAAACACAACACAGGTTTCTGTTTTAATGAGAAAATAATTATATACTTGCATTGTAGGCCTCACAGTCACTATAAAACAGAAGCAGGATAACATTTAAGTGGTTAACATACAGAAAGCCAGGTATTGTTGAAACTGGTTGATAAATCATGACAAAGATGCTGCCTTTTGGTTGCCAAACATGTCAATACTACTCTATTTTCCCTCAGAAATGTCAGTACAGAGCAAGATGAAGTCCAAACTGGCAGCTTTAAAAACAAATTTTTCAGAAAACCTGCACTGTAACCCCAAACTGATTATAATCACAAATGCTAATGCTTAACTATTTCTCAATACACAGTTTCATTAAAACCAGTCTTTGCCACGGGAAAGGATCTGAGCGTTTCTTTTGTGAAGACAAAGTTAACTCTGCAATAGTGCTCTTTTGTTGCATTTGATATAGTCATATATAGATAGATATGTATTACTGGCGTATACTTATAAACACCTAAGCTTGGTAGCATGCAAATGAAATAACAGAGGCAAGTAAACTGCATCTCACTCTTGTTACCACAGCACTGAATGTGCTGCTGACTATATGTGTCCATAATTTCTGGAAGAGAAAAACTCTGCTGGGTGAAAAGTCTGTCTGTCCTGGACTGAGATACTTTTGTTGCACGGGCTGAAAGCAAGTGTTTCTATCGCAGAGAACAAAGCATGAAAAGATATCTTATGAGGGGTGATTATTGTCACTGGCTTCCACTGAGAAATCTGGAGGGAAAAACAGGCCTACAGGCTAAAGGAAATAAAGATGCAAGTTCCTGGGAAGGCAGTCCAGGGCTGACCTAGCTTTCAGGAGCAAATACCAGGGGAAACTCTGAAGAGTGCCATTTAATGCAAGACCACCACACCCCAAAACCAGAAGCCATCTCCTCTTCTCAGAAAACTCCTTTTTCGTAGTCTCTCTTAAGCTCTCCCCAAAGGCCAGGAATCTTCTTGACACAGCTGCGTGGAGCTCACAGCTGCAGCTACGTGACATACGGTCTCACAAGTGCTGCACTGGTGCTGGTGCTTTTCCCACAGTCGTGCGGTAACAACCTGCCTAGAGACACAAATCACAGTTCGCCCTCGATTACCATGCCTGAAAAACAGGTCCACTCCATTAGATATGTAACTCCTTCACAGGCATGGAGCCTCCCCATGGTGCCTCCTTGAGATAAGCTCGCTGCCCCCATCACAGTGAACTCTCGGTTCAGCAGGGTTTTTTCCAGTTCAATAGCACTGACGGAGAAAACTGACAGAACTGAGTCAATGGGTATGTATAAATAGATGTACTACAGTTCCCTGAAAATAAGCCTCAAAATTATAAGTGTGTATGGATCACAGAAATCACATGGAGGAACTGAAGGGTGGTGGTAGTGAATAATTTGGTTGCGAGCTCTGTGTTTGTTTAAGAAAAGCACCAGAAGTATGTTCACAGTATCAGTACTCATTTAAAATGAGCTTACTGTTTCAGGATAAAACAGCACAGCAGGTCATGAAACCAAGGAAAGGCTTAGGGAGGACACAGTATGCTGGCTGATGATTTTTTAGAAAGATGTCAAAATAATAATTGATTATAAAATAGACAGAGTATTTTTAATAGAAAAAAGGCTTTGTGTCTTTTTTCCCGTCACCTCCTAAACTTGTTGGTTTCTAGTCCAGAAATTATGGTTCCCAGTTGTAAAATATTCCTATTGTATTGCTTGGTGATAAGAAAGAGTAAACCCGCAGCCTCTATACTACATACAAATACAAAGCACAAGAATAAATACCACATTTCTTTTCCTAATCATCAGCTTACAAAACTGGTCAATACTTTGCAATTGTGACTCATGCAAATACCATGTTGGGTCAAATTTTAATATCACAAATACTGCATTAACTCAGTGCCTTATTTTTATATCCCCTTTCGGAAAAAAAAAAAAAAATAGCACTCACCCCTATAGCTGGTAAACAGCTGTGGAGAAAATAATCAGTACACGCACTGCCATACACTTTCTGGTATGCCAGCCTCATGCACTCACCCTCTCTCTCTCTCTCTCTCACACACACACACACACACACAGACACATCCACACTAATCCTTCAATGCTGATCCCAAGCCTAAGCAATAACTAAAGGCTCTATGGTTTGCTTGTAGCGCTGAAAACACTGGCTGAACGGCTAAAATAATATTTTCTTCCCTTGTCTGCTCTTCCTCGCTCATTCCTTCCAGCTCATTATGCCCTTTAGCTTTTTTGTTGCCTGGAAACGTGAAGACTTCCATAAAGCACTCTACTTCAAAGGCTTTTTGCGTTGTATAAATATAGTTGAAGACATAACTATCTCTCTTCTTTATTTCATACCTCTTTCTAGGCCAGAGTCTGGCTTAGTTCATTTATTGCCTCATTTAAAAATTAAATGTCCTTTATTTGTATCCCTTTCCCACTACCTTTCTACTTCAAATTATCCATCTTCAAAGATTTTACACATATGCCATTCTTTTCCCTCCCCACCATCAAAAAATAGTTGTCATCCGCTAAATACAGATTTTCTACTTAGAAACTTTGTTGCGTAAATATGCTCTGAGAACCTGGAGTTCAGGTGATATTGCAAGCATATAGGATCCTAAAGCTAAGGTAATCCATTTGGCTTAGCTCTCATCCCCATCTATTCCACTCCTAAATTGTGATGGCTTGTGTTTGCAACACAAGGACTGTTTGACTGAGTTTGCTGGATTGTACATTTGCAGTAACTGCCTCCTTGTTTGTTGGGTTTTTCTTGTTTTAAACAGATAAACTACTAGAAAGGGGAGCAGAACCCACACCCCCAAAACAACCAAACCAATCCCAAACCCAACCCTTCAGTTTCCTCAAAGAAACAGAACAGAGGGCAGTATCTTTGTGGTTTGTGGCTGGATAAGAGTACGCCGAATTAACGCCGACGGTCTTGGTGCAGCGGCTGTGGGAGGCGAAGGAACTGCAGGAGGTTCTGTCAGGAGCTGCTGGGGGACCGTGATCCCAAGGGCAAGGCAGGGCTGGCAATTCAGTCAGCAAGAAACGCAAGTGTGAGCCCTGGCTGCAGACTCCTCC
Source organism: Oriolus oriolus (assembly GCA_013400235.1). Classification (NCBI taxonomy): domain Eukaryota; kingdom Metazoa; phylum Chordata; class Aves; order Passeriformes; family Corvidae; genus Oriolus; species Oriolus oriolus. Next base: position 34,191 of record VXBT01008114.1, on the reverse strand, counting down.
ACAAAAGACTTCCTGCCACATGCCTGCAGCCTATCTGGTCCGTGGGCAAAATCACCCCCTTGCACCCAACCCCCAAGGGCTCCCACCCCCTGCACCCTCTCCATTGCATTATTTCAGAGGGCAGATGGAGGGAAGAAGAAGGGGCTATTTTCTAGGTGTGTTTTTCCTGTAGTTTTAGGATTGCCAGGAGCTGGATCATTTCTGTGTCTATGTGCATTGAGTTTGTTGTGTATTTAATAAATATTGGACTAAAATGCTGCTGCTTTCATGGTGGGTTTTTGTGTTTGCTTTTTTTTTTTTTTTCTTTCTTCCTTTCTCTTTTTGTTTGGTTCCGGCATGCCTGGTTGCTGTCTTCACACTGCAGCGTGGTTATTTGTCCTCCTCTCGGTTGGCATAAATGCCAGCTTCCCAGCGCAACGCCAGAGCACTCTTCCTGCGGTTCACCCTGGTTGCCTCGAGGACCTGGACAGGAGAGAAAAGGAAAGCACAGGATGTCACTCAGCTGGCCCTGCCCTCGGGGTGCCCCACACTGCGCACCCAGGCAGGCAGAGACCAGCCAGGTGGGCAGGGACCAGCCAGGCCAGCCCTCCCCACAGGGCTCCAGTGCCACACCCTGTGCGGAACGGGAAGACTCATGCGATGAAGCACTCACTGGTGTGAAAGTGGGGGGATGGCACGCAGGAGCAAAGCCACACCACGGGAGGACAGAAGTGGTAGCAGTTGCTTGGCAGCATCCAACTCTCTGCAGGGGAGCCCCAGCTGATCTCTACCAGCCCAGCTGCAATTGCCCCATCCCAGGATCTTGGCTCTCTCCCCAGAGGCAGCTGCATACCTTCAGTACCAGGAGCCAGCAGCCACCCTGCAGCTTTGTCCAGAGGCTGCTCTGGAGCTGTGCATGAAGCCCGGGGAGCAGACAGCCACCCATTTCAGCACATCACCCTCTCAGGACTAGGCAGAGCCTGGCCCCAGCCCCTGCCCCTGCATCTTCTTGTGGTCTTTGGGTTGCAGCTACTGCATACTGTGATCTAAGTGCTCCCCGAGTGAAAAGTCACTCTACACATACGGGAAACGAGATTTACACAAGGAAGGCCTGCAAAGCCTGGTACAAGATGGGCCCGATACATTTATACGTATTTCATATACACATCGTACACACGGCTGTATGCACACACTGTGTACCTATTTGTACATATACACACACATAAACAGTCCACTAAAAACATAGGAAACAGTTTTAACAGATGTTTTGAGAAAGTCAAAAGGAAAATGAGACAGCACCAAAAGGCGTTACTGTGACGTGTGTCTGAGGTACTCCTCAGCAAATAATGCACAGCTGTGGATGTTTTCCACACAGCAGAGCGAGATACAAAGGGGTCTGGAGCCTTCTTACAGAAGCACATGACAATGCTATTTTCTGACCAACACTGAATAACAGCTCCGTGATGAAACTACAGAGCTGGCAATGTCAACTGCCGTCAGTGTGTTCTAACCATCCCTCCCAAAGAAGCAAACTTTGGAAATTTTTTACGTCAGTTAAAAAAATCCCACAACAAATACATGACTCTTCACTGAAACAGTGCTGGCCATCCCTGGTCCCTAATGTTTCCTGCAAGCTGCTCTGCACACTCTCCGACTGCAGAAGAGTAGCTGACCTTTTGAGATAGGATGGTGCTATTTTACTCTTCTGTGAAGAAAGTCAGATGCAGTGAGGAACTTAAGCCTTGACTAGAACAAAAATAAATAATTTAAGACTAAAGAAATTCTTCTTTCAGCTTATGACAAGCTGTGGTTGGAAGAGCACACAGGTACTAGGCTCTTGTACAAGCAGTATCAGAAAATCAGCTCTGAACTGCCAGCTGAAATTACAGGCCACCATAACTTTGTTTATGGGAATGAGAATGCACTACTGCATTTATGCCAGTTGTAACCTCTAGACCTCCATTCAGGACCTGACTATAGGATGGAGTTTTGCCAGCATTAGTATTTCTTTGCCCTCCTAGTTTCTCTTGAGTATGACTATTAACAAGCCAAAGAACTGAAGGCAAAATCTGGCCAACAGAGACAAATTTTAATGAAAGCTCCACCTCCTTCTCAGCACTGACCATAACTACAAAGTTAGTCCAGGTCCACTAGAGGGATTTAGTTCTGAAGTTTTGCCCAAAATCATGCCTCCTCTTTTGGGAGAACAACCACCAAAAGGAGGGACCAGGGCTGAGTGGTTTCTGTTTTTCCTAGTAGAGGGCAAATGTGCTCACGAACCTAACAATTTATTAACATAAAAAACCGCACAACAACAACAACAACAATTAAAAAAAAAAAAAAAATATATATATATAAAAATAAAAATCAGTAGGAAAAAATTGGTCTGAGACATCAGCCTGTAAGCTGTGTACTGGAGCTACTCCCACTGGAGAATGCCTGAACCAAGAAAAGACACCCCAAACTGAACAATGGAGAAGCAAAACTGGGAGTGGGTATCAGTCCATCATTCAGCATAAATTTCAAACTAAAACTGCCACTATATTTTTAAATAAGGTCTGCGGAATTTGACCTGCAAAAATATGCCAGCTGAAAATAAAATCGATTTTACGTAATTTGGAACAGTTTGAAGTCAGCAGCTTCTTTGCTGGAAATCTCAGTGTTGTGAGGGTCTCTGGTGATGGCTTGCAACAGTCAGGACATTTAAACTTAGAGGATTCCTCCTTTGGATCAGTCAGCTTGTATTTGTCCTAAAAGATGGCAATAGGATTTTTTCCATTTATCCCTGGTCTGCACACTTACCCCAAAGTTTGTCTACTTCTACAAATGCTACTCACTCTTCAAGGAAAACTGTATCCAGATTCGTATCAGAGGTACCATGAGGGCTCTGAATGTGGACTTGAACTTTGCAGGAAAGCAGGCAGTGACATCTGGCTCAGTATTAAAACTAAATGGTAGAGAATATAAACTAAAGATCCTTTTGAATAGTTGTTCCAGAATTATTCTTCTAATCTACTGAAAAGAGTGTTTGACCTAAAACAACCCTTGTTTTTACAAGGCTGTGACAGTTTTAGACCCTCTAGAGGAAACAATGCCATAATTATAGCACGCAACTGGAGTGACTGAGTGGGGAATTGGGACTCCTCAATGGAGAACTGAATTCATGACCCAGGAAGCTGCTTGCCTAAAAATAGCCAACAATCTCCATTTTAAAATATATTTGGCTGGTATCAGGGCTGACTCTAGACCCATAATGAGTCCAGCACCCCCAGGCTCTCCACAGCAGGTCAAAAATGCTATCTCAGTGCTTCAGAAGCACCCTCCTTGATGATGCCCTCCATCATCAAGGGCCAGGCTTGGTGCTCAGGGTGTCCTAAGGTAGCCACAGTTGTAACTGCACATGGCAGGAAGATCACAAAGCAAGCTTAGGCTTCTTCAGCCTGTGAACTACCTCTTAATGCAAGGCTGCACCAGTGGAAAAAGCAGTGTAACATAAAATGTCTTATTTGGCAGAGGTGATTTGAATACCAGCTGTAGTAGGAGAGGAAGAACTTGGAGAATAGAAGTGGGTGTGAGGGAAGGACAAAAGATATGTAGGGCTGTAAGACCTACTCTTCACCTTTCTGCAGAAAATTTCTTTCTGGATCTTGTGGTTGCAGCTTGAGGTCTCACTAAGAATTGCAGAGGGTTCTTTCCTTGCAGATTTCATTTACTTTTTGAGGATTTTGAAAAAACAAATGAAAAAAATTTGAAACAGCTGCCACTGTTAGGTGTAAGAATCATTTTTCTATCCATCCTAGAGATGGAGACTAACCTACCCTGAGTTTCCCTCCATCAGATTTAACAACTCCAGTACACAGCTAACAGATTTAATAACTGCTCTCCTACTGACAACAATAAAAAGCAATATATATATATATATATATATGCTTTAGTCCAAATCATATTTATCACAAGCACTGAAGTAGTGGTGTTTTTTTAGTAGTCAGAAAGCTGACTGCTATATAGTACAAGCTAATTTTTGTTGAACAGTAGTAGCAAAACTGATGTGGAAGCGAAACAATTATTCTGGGGTTTAATATTTTACTGATTCTTCCCATCTGAATCTGGAAGAACTAAGAGGAAAAAACAAAAGATACAATGCAAAGGTCTGGGTGTCTAAAATCTGTGAGTGCCATGTGGTAAAGCTACTGCAGAAAACACATTCATGGAGCACAGTGTGCACAAAGAGATGGAAGCACAAATGCAGGGAACAGGCTGCCTGCTCCTGCAGATGTGAGCGTTCCTGCTCAGGAATGATAAACTAAACGCTTTAAATAAAACTGGAACCACTGAGAGAATATCTGTTTCTCCAGCATGAAGGCATTTGCCTTACTGTACCTACTTAATGCTGTTTACTGAATACCCCAGACTGCCAGAAAACACAGTGAGGAGCTAGGTATCTGAGATCAAAATGTGTTTACTTGAAACAAGACAGTGGCAGTATTAGATTGCTGCTTGTCAGTATTAACACATAAACTATGTGCCCTACGCCATCAAATCGAGTGTGTTCTATCTTCTGGTTTGTAACACAAAAATTTTCAGCAGTAGCCTTTAATGTTGCATAAATGCCACCTTACTGCAGTTATCTCCTACAGCATGACCGCTGTTAAGGAAACTCAAGGTAATGTCCTGTACATTTGAATATATGTTTAGCTGTAAGGCCAAAAGCAGAAGAGTTTGAGGATAAAAACATCCTATATAGGGGCACACACAGAGGTCTCTTTAAAGAGCAGAGGGATGTGCTTTTAGTACAGGCTGCAGGAATTTGGGGGTGACGCAAGCCATCACCCCGGTGAAGCAGGATGCAGTTGCTGCAGTGGCTGAAGTTCAGCAGTTACTGCGCCTTGCTGAGGGGCTGTTTGCTGCTTCCCAGAGTGGAGCTGTCAGGACGACTGCTCCCAAGGCACTGCAAGCATGGCTGGGACAGGCACAGCGCTGCCGACAACGATTGAAACCGAGCCACCGGCCTGCACCAGAGTGCATCTTGGAAGGCTCTGGTGATCAGGAGACACAGGTCAGCTGTGGGGTCAGTAGAGAGTAGGGGCATAATGTGCCTTGAGCCTTGCTGTTCCTTCTGAAACAACCTGCCTGGCTGTGGCTGAATATTTCCAGTGAGAATCACATGATTTCTTCAGTCTGAGGCTGGATGCTGGGGAATAACCAGAGGACATACTTTCACCTGCACGAGGAATTGCTGTGTCCTACAGCCTTTTTTATTTCTAAACCCCTTCCAATTCACACACATTCTTTTCCAGCTCCTTACTCTTTGCATCATTAAAAGGTGGACACAAAACTCCTCCCATAAGAAGACAATGGCCTGGGCATGTAAAAACTACACCTGAACTGCCTCTCATGCAACATCGAACACTGATCTCTACTTGCTGTTCATAGAGCTTGACTTACATTATTGTGCAGATGTTATGGATGAGAAAAGGCATAACCCGTGTTTAAAATCAGGACTCTGAAAGCACGCTGCTCTTATACTGATTTAACTATCTATAAATACACAAAGATCAATCACCGGCTTGTATCAGTGTGCTAACACCCACTCTAAATTATTTAATGAATGTGAAATGGCATAGACTTGACTTTGCTTTACTCTCCAGGTCAGAAAATGTTAATGTACTTGTCTTGAGGTAGCTGATGTGGTCAAATATATTATGAAATAGGAAAAAAATGGAAAGTTCAGGTTTACAAAAAAGTGCTGATGTTGGACAAATGAGTATCAGTCGTTACCACAATCTGCAGAGAAAATTACAGGCATTTGAAATATACACATTACTGAGCACCTTGTTCTTAACAAACATTGCAGAAGTGTTGTTAGTAGCAACTACCTGCTCTTAAAATTGCTGCCTTTGGCAAAGTCCAGCTTTGTGGGGATAAGGACTGTGCAAGTCACTACTTTGCTAAAATACCAAATGTTACTGTAAATACCCTTTATTTGTCAGATTTGGGTTTATTCTACCCTGAGACAAACACTGATGCTAAGTTGTGGGACTGTGATCAGTCATCACATCACAACAGACAGGGACAAGGAAAGGTTCACAAAATGAAACAGACTGAGGCCGTGCACTTGGATCCGACTCTTTCACAGATGAAAGGTTGGTGTGCAGGTTTCTTTACAAAATACTGGAGATTTTGATAGTATTACATACATTGTAATCAGAGACAAAGAAAAGCCACAGCAGTTTCACTCAGCATCTGCTTGGATCCCAGGTTTAGCTTTCCCAGCTAAATGCTAAGAGGGATTAAGGAGAAGTTCTCATTTCTCACCTCAGGAATGCTCCAGTCCTGGGCAACAGCTCCTATCCCTTTAATTACAACCCCTCCCATGGCAGAAATTGTAACTAGAATCCAAGGGTTAGAAAACCAGCCACACAAATATTTGTTCATGAGCAATACAAGGGAATATCACGCACACACATCTTTGATATGAAATGGCACTGGCACACACTACGAAAATGCCAACTGCAGCAACATGCACTTGGAATCACCATGCAAGAGGAAGCAAAAATAAACAAGCACTTGAAAAGTACCTCAGAAGTAACCTTGCTAGACAGTAATTTACAGGTGTACTGGTAGAAAGGGAAAAGACCAGCATTAGTACATTGAACAAGCATGTTTTAACTAGGAAACAAGAACAAATTACAGAAATTCCAAGAACTGGCACATTCCAGAGTATAAGACTTCAAGCAACTTAGTGTCATAAAAATAAAAAGGAAAGATAAGTCAGTTTGGTAGTGTTTTAATGATGTTGCTTGGCCAGTCTCAGTCTTGTTTACCATCAGTGCTTGACCCATTTCCTTGCTGCTGCTTTTTCTCTTTTACTCATCTGCGGAAACCTGTGCTGTAACACATCCTCTGGAAGAAACCACCCCCTTTCCTGAGCAGTGACATTCTTCCAAGATGTGCTTGATTGGCCCTCTCTTTCTGCAAGGCATAGCCCACAAGCCTTGACCAGAAAGGCCACGTTGTAGCCACTGAAGCCAGACATAAAACAGAAGGTGGTGATGCCTGAAGGAGAGACTACAGAGGATCAATGTCCTCCTGGAAACCACCCTCCTGTCTTTTGTTGTGTCTTACGCAGGAAGAAAGTGAATGTCTATCCTTCAGCACTGCTGGTGTGCTCAGCATGAGAGGGAGCTCCCATGGACATGAAACCCTTCCACAAACCTCTCCATTCAGGACACCATGGCTGCTGTGCCATGGCACCCTGACTGCTCCCAGTACTTGAGGAAGTGTCTGGCTCCCCTCACTCACAAAGAGCAATGCTGAGCCACATTCAGCTCTCAGGACGTAATGCTCCAAGTAGCAGCTGCCTGTCTGGTTGTCAGTTATGCTCTTTCTCCCACTGTATTTAATGTATTTTTAAAAATAGTGCAGTGATTTGCTCTTTTGTTTCTTTAGTTACAGAAATCCTTCTTCCTGAGAACACTGTTCAAATGCTCTCTGCTGACAAATCAAAGCTATTTGTTTTTAAAATAATAATTGCTTAGCCTGGACTGTAAAATATTCACTCAAACTGACAGTAGTACAAGTGCAGCACTTCTTATTAAAATTATCTTTCCCTTGTTAATGGCAGGAGTTGTTTACCAAAAGAGAGCGGAAAAAGCCAGGGAAGAGAAACAAAACACTCCTGCTGATCTGAGGAAATTCTCCTAGGGCTTTGCAGGACACAGACCTCTAACAGGATTTTGGGTGGGCAGCAGCAAGAATGCAAATCTTGTTTGGCTTTATGCAGTGGGCTTACAGAAGAGGAGAACGACAACAAGCCTCAACACTGTGGCACTTTGGTGTGCACTGGGACTTTGCAAATTCAGTGAAGCCTTGAAAATTCGTGCCAGAAAAGGATCTATGCACAGGTTGTCTGAGTGGCACCAATGCTCCGGCAGTGCATCTTTGGGCGGTCAGTGCCTGGGCAGCTTTAGCAGCAGCAGAGAGTGGAGATGGCACCCAGAGCACACCTCCTTTGGTCAGACACTGCCCAGACCAGCACTCCAGTCAGGACACCAGGGCTGACTTCAAACTGTAGCAGAGACCAGGCAACTGTGGCCAGTCTGCTTTCTAGGGAGCCTCTGCAAGCACTTGAGGAACTGTGCTCAGGTGAATGAGCAGATCTACCATTTCAGCCACAAGCCACCACTTCATGGGCTGGGCAAGTAACATTCACTCTTCACAGGGGCAGAGGAAGAACACAGAGTGAGAACAAGCTAAGTGTCACCCCACCAGCAGAGCAACTTCTCTGAAGCTTCCAGCCACCAGGCTGACGGTCTCGGTGTGCGACTCGCGGACTTGTGCTGGTTTGCACAGTGGGAGTTCCATACCCAACTTTTTTTAGTGTTCCTCTCTGCTTCTGCAAAGATCATGACAGTTGTGATATGTCCCCTGCAAGCCTGTGAGCACCTTCAGGGAGAGATGCTCTGGGGAGATGCCACGGAACAGCACTCACCAGAGCAGGCGGGGCCACCCTGTTTCACTGGGAGCTATGGGGAGGGAGAGGAAACCAGAGAGCAGCTGCTTCCTAAGATGTGGGCCCAAGATGCCACTGGCAGAGCAAGACATGCTCCTGTTCACAAGCTGGCTTTCTATGGCTTTCTACTCCGATGAACAATGTAATCTTGTTTTTCAATGGTCTCAGTAGAATAAGGGACCACAAAGTTTCTGGTGCGCACTAGAAAGCAATCTATCTGCATTTTAGTTAGCCAACACAAGTGCAACAGGACCCCTCCACAGTGCATTCCTTCTGATTTTAAGTATCTTTTGTTACTGTGCAATATTCACAAGTAGTGACTAAAACGTGCCAGACTAGTGCAGTATCCATGTTACAAACCTTCACTTCTACACTCCTAATGAGAACCTGCCTTCAATGAACGTTACTAGAAAGCAGTTTGTTGGAGCATCCTTGGCAGTAGGGTCACTGTTCAGACATCTCTGGGAAGTGTTTGGAGGACTTAGGCTGCCTCAGCAAACACTGTGTCCATTTAAAGAGTTTGACACTGAACTTGTATCTTACTGTCTTCTGTACTCATTGCACAGTAATAATGACTCTGAATAAGAAAAAGCGCATGCTCTGTTAGGAAAAAGGGATTTTCCTAAATTTTGATACTTGCAGCTACAGATTTCATAGCTCTTCTTATTAGTGTCTCTAATAAAGAACACCTTAATTTAGTTTAACTCTACTACTGCTTCTGTGGAAGAAAGACGACAAATCCAGCAGGAAACAAGGTGGCTGTTGAAGGATCCAAGTTAACTTCTGAGACACTCCCAGCCCAGTTCCACAAGGTGTGGTTTCTGGGGATGTTTTCAACTTACACTGAAGACTGAGCACACTTGGATGGGACTTTGGGGGGTCTACAAACACACGCTGTGAATACACGCTTGATCCACAAATTTCAAAGCATCACTAAGATAACCCACTCAAGAGTCTTGGGTGATGTGTGAGTTAACAGAATCTGCCAGTTACATGGCAGCTACCCACTGCTCTTATTATTAGTTAACACAATTAACTAAAAGGAAATGTAATACGAGTTGCCTTTAATATTTGCAGTGACAAACTCTTCCTCTTCACTGGCCTGCACCCTTCCATTTTGAACACCTTACAATGTGTTAAAATCCTTACACACTTGTAAGGTGATCTGAGCAGATTCTGGTGAAATAACCTTTTTCATTGTCTGTTGGTTCTTGAGAGTTATGGTCTCTATCACAGAGCAAAAAGGGAGAAGAAGAACTGCACTTACACTGCTGTCGTCCATCCTTTCTCGTCTCTTGGTTTTGTGTGTTTCATAATCCTCCATGAGGGTCTGCATCAGGTTCTTGGGTCGCTGAGCTCCTGCAGACTCCTCGGACTGAGGGTCCGACTGTGAGGCAGGGTCTTCTGTGGTGGGGGACGGAGGAGGCTTGATCTTCTCTATCTTCCCTGCAATGACATGAAAAACAATGACCCTTTCTAAGCTGAGAACTCACAAATTGTTTACCAAAGATGACAGCTGGAGAAGCGTTTTCAGCAGGTTTTGAATGAAGAAACAGTTTGGAATGAAGTCTGTGCAAGAATCTGGTAGATCAAGATGGTCACGGACTTTAATAAACCTCTCCCTCTTCCTGTAACCCACTACACCAAAACACTACACAATCTTTTTACAAAACCACCACTGTTTACAAAAGTACCTTCTTGAAATACCCCTGTTTCCTCCTACAGGATACATTTCTGTGATTTGGAAATGTTTGTAAGATTCTTGAAAACCGCATGATGATTTTTTTCTGTCTTAGCCAATACAACACACAGGGACCATGCACAATACATCCAAAGAAGGCGTCTTGTTAAACACAGCTGCCTTCCCTTTCTCCAGTGCTTTACATCTGCTTTGTAAGCAAGAAAGGCTTTGGGTCGATCCTCAGTGCTGCCCTTCCCTGCAGCAGTTTCCTGCAGGCTGCACAGAGTGCTCCTGGAGGGAGACCTGTGGCAGAGCAGGATCAGATCTCTGTCCTATAAACTCTTGGTTCAGACAGGGCCCTTGAGTTTCCTCCTGGTTGAAGGAAGGCCAGAGAGAAATAACTTTTCTCTCTGGCTGAGCACACTGCACCCCATGGAAGGATCTTGTTTCGAGCACAGTGACCCCAAAGGTGGGTAAAAGGCACACCAGAACAAGAGACCACTGCTACGAGCTGCAGCAGAGCTCACGGGTGGACAACCCACGCTTCTTTGGGAAGGACAGCCTGCCTTTCTCATCACCAGGCACTGACCTGGGGTGGACCACCCACCTTGTCCTGGTGGGAAGAATGAGGATGACAGTGGCAGGTTGTGGGAATGATGTGTGGGGGTTCTCAGCTGTGACAGGAGAAAGCAACGCTGAACCAGAATCAGATTTCCTTTTCCATGGGGCCATCATCAACTCTTTGAAATAAGACATGTCAATGAATGTAAAAAAAAAATCATAAAAAGAGAAAAATAACCACTGCAAAGCCCTTAAAATTAAGTGAAATAATCATACATATCATGCTGATTTTTAGGAAACATGTTGCTGAAACAAATGAAAACCCTAGCTGGTCCTTCAAAAAGCATCATGACAGTTGCAGCCACTAGAGAGCAGCCTTGAAATCTCCTGTAAGAATCAAAAGGATTTATTATTGAAGAAAGAAGTGAGCCAACACTGAGCCAACACTGCAGGGGTGTTTTTACAAGAAATCCCCTTGCCGGGCTTGTTTCATTTCTGATCAGTGTTGAAAAACCCAGCATGGTAAATTTCTCATTACAGGCTTAATTTAAGCTGGGCAGTGCAGTGACGAGGCTGGGAATCCATCCTCTTTAAATCAACCCTACCAGAGACTGGAGGGGGAGTTTCTATGGTCCCAGATTCTTCTCTGGGTTGCATCAGGACTTGCTCTACAGACAAACAGGAGTTATGCCGCCAAAGCAGAGGCCAACAGCAGGTCCAGAGCTGCCCAGCTGCACCCATGTGTGACAGCTCAGACTGCTCAGCAGGAGAGACTTGAAACTACTGTCACCCTGCCAATTAGGCCCAGTGGGTAAAAAAGTGTGGTGGAAATGAAAGGCCTGATTAAGGGTCAGATACCTGGCTGTACTAGTTCATTCTTACACTAGTAATTGCCTTGGATGGATGTAAGCAGTGGAGGAAGAATGAGGCTTCTCAGATGTCTGCCCAACTTGTACCTTCTCCAGGGACACAGACACATCACAGAATGCTCAGACCTATGGACAAGGCTCATGGCTGAAAAAAAATCTTTCCACTCCCCTTCCCCTGGAAAACAGTGCAAATTGTAGGTTTTGGGGATTTCCATTTTAGAAAGCGGTATGGTTCAAGCAGGTCCATTTGCCCTGGATAGAAGGCCCATCAATTTTCATATTCACAGAATCAAAAAACCACTAATGTTGGAAAAGACCTTAAAAATCATTGACTCCAAGCTTTGTATTGCAGGTATATATATATTTTATATGTATACAATATATATATACATACTATACATGCGTGTATTTATATAAAGGCTACAGCATCCCAAATCTACACGTGCACATTTACTTATTATTTAGAGATGCTGTTGAAACACTTCAAGACATCTGCATAGCAGAGAAAACTTTTCAAAATGCAACATTTCAGCAGGACAGATTGTTTTAGGAAACCAGTCTGTGCTGGAGTCAGGGATTGCTGAAGTGCATTTAAAAAAATGTCCCTCTAGTAATATGGAACCTCATTACCACACCAGGTGAAACGTGGGCTTCTTTGCTCTTCTTGAGCAGCAGGTGAGCAATGCAAATGTGCAAAGTCACAAACAAGCAAACAGTAAATAAAGAACCTCTCAAAGGTTCTCTCACTTCATAGACATCCTCCACTGGGGAGAGAGTAAGAAAGCAGAGGGCAAATGAGCTGGGTTAGTATACTGTTAAGGCACTCCTGGGAGTATTCTGGGGATGACAGATGAGCATTCCAGAGGAATCCTTGGAGAAAATTATTAACTTTCTTTTTTTCATTCCAGTGCCCATAAAGGGGTAAGGAAACAGCACCTTCCATAAACATTTCTGCTCTAGCCTTTCTCAAAATTCTGATTTTAAAAAAGAGTTCATGCATATGTATTGTATCTGATCCTTATTCTGTGCATGCATACAAGGCATTAAAAATTTTGCAGTGGCCATGAAGTATCTTGCCCCCAGGTTTCTGCTTCTCTTCCCACCACACAGAAAGTATACTCAGGCTATGGCTGAACCTTCCTAAAGCTTCCTAAACATAGTTACTTATTAGAGAAAACTTGAAGTGGAAAATGGTTTTCAGGCTGAAGCGGTTGCTCTGACAGGGGCTTAAGTTCCACAGCTGCCACTCAGGGTAAGAAAGTAGGGAGAAGAAAGAGAAGGGCAGCACACACACACCGCTCACAGCTACCTACAGTTCAGAGGTACCTGACTGCTTGCATCTCTGAGCTGCAACTTCCCCGCTGGGCTCACGCCACTCACTGAAATTTTCTCATTTAGTTCATCAGCTCAGGGCAACAGAAGATGAGCATGGTGGGCAGTTCTCCTTGATGCCTGTGCAAGCGCAATGGGTTTGAGTGCCTGCAGATGAGCACAACATGCCTTCTGCCTCACCTGGCAACGCTTTAGTGACAAGCACCAAAAAGGCAGATGTGGCAGGCTTCCCAAAGTGTCTCCCAGGCATGGCTTCTTCTGCTAGGTACTCCCCATCCCTCATCATGAGACAGCAAATATTGACAGCGGGTTTGGCTCCAGATGAAAAGCCTTCACTGAACCAAGACCTCTCACGTAATGATTTTTGCACCTCCGTTGAGGAACAGGATTACTCAGAGCCAGGCACTATAGGAAGTTAGATACAAGTCCATCATAGTCAGAAGTTACTCCTAATAAAAGGAGTAACAGAAAACATGGGAATTAGATCACCAAACTTACGATGGATCCTCTCATGTCACATTCTCATCATCCTACTCAAATAAGCCATCAGACAGCCCCAAAAGCTCTGCGCAGGAGAGATGCCGTACCACCTGCACATTGGTGGAGGAAACCACTGTCTTGCTGTGCAGCTGCTCACACCATGCCAAGTGCAGCAGGAGCTGCAGCAAAACAACACAGGAAACGTTCACATTTAAATAGGGCTCCACAAATATTTTGGGATCCACGGTGACTATCCATACAGCCACACTCGGGCGCTTTTTTGGTCTTTCTTGAGTTTCCTTGTGCAGGAAATCCAACTTTTTTTGGAAAAATTCACATAGATTCTTCACCTTTCCAGGAGTATCCTGGAGAAGGTCTTGTCCTGTGTGCACATTCCACTGAGATCACCCTGTGTCTCAATTCAGTGATCTGAGATGGGTTGAAAGGCTGCTTCAAAGCATCAAAACCAACTTCAAAGGATAACTACTAGCAGTGCAGGAGTTTATCACTAAGAAACCTTTTGGACTGGCATACAAATTGAGTGTTATCATCAGTTGTATGAAAGCTGCATATCAGGGTGAGTAAACCCAGCCTGTTTGCTATCTAAAGTAATTAGCAGTTGCTTCGCACATACACCTACATTAATTGTGTTAATCTACCACATTTCAGTTAAATTGCAGTGCAGTTCACTGCAGTCCTTTTTTGTGGTTTTTTCCTTCTGTTACCCACAAAAGTATTCACATGGTTCAAAGCAGTGAAGAGGGGAAGGAGTAATAAATAACCAGGGAATGCCAGGAGTCCTAGTAAAGATACTCTGCCCAAACCATCACCTAAAACCAGCCTGATTGTCAGGCCATTTCTAATTAAGTTAATTATTATGCCTTCTGAAAAGAGTGAGTTTGCACTTCCACACTTAAGGATTAGGAACAGATTTTTCAAATTTATTCTTGACCCCTTAATCCCTTTCTGCTGAGGTATCCTGATGTTAGTGCCAATTCTTTCTTCGGGAAAAGCAATTTGCTGATGGAAGTATCTCTGTTTCTTCTTTATTATTATTATCATCAGTAGTAGAATAACTATTATTTTTCTTTGTGAAACTAGATACACATATTACAGTAGCAAACATATTCTACAGCATATTCCTTAGTGTGTCCACCAGAAGCAGGTTTACTTTTCTGCTCTGTTATGTCACCTCTGCTCTGTACATCCTAACAACCAGATTTTTGTGCCTCTGCCAAATTACATTTTGCCTTTTTTCGCAAATATTGAAAAGATCCTGTAACTATTGAAAGGAAAGTTTCTGCAATCTTGCAAGAGATTACATGGTATTCCTCCACCGTATTTCTAAGGATGCCTGAAGGCTTTAACTCCAATACAGCTGTCTAAAGGGACAGCAAGGAAGAGATGAGCTAAGGTTTGCACACCTTCCAGTGCTAAGGGTGCTGAGCTGACATCCTGCAGCTGAGAGCTATGCTGAGCACATCTGCTGTTCAGAAAGCACCAAAAGTAGAAGAACTAAGAATGACTTTGGCAAATGTTCTTTGCGGGTTTTTCGATCAATGACATTCTTAAACACTGCCACATATTCATCTTTTCCTAGAAATTATTTCTTTGCCTTGTCACCAGCTGCAAATTGTAGTAGCTTGAGTCACTGGCTAAGAGATCCCAATTTTCCTTCTTGAACACACGGCA
Organism: Oriolus oriolus; assembly: GCA_013400235.1. Taxonomy (NCBI): domain Eukaryota; kingdom Metazoa; phylum Chordata; class Aves; order Passeriformes; family Corvidae; genus Oriolus; species Oriolus oriolus. The sequence goes on along the minus strand of VXBT01008114.1, from coordinate 19,085 downwards.
GTCGGACATGTAAAGGAAACTGTCTGGAATGATTCATTATAAACAGAAGTTTATAATTTTCTCTAGAATGTAATTTACGACAAACATTTTTACAGACATGAAGTAAATGCCTTGTTGTGTAGAGAAAGCACAAGTATGCTGTTTTCCCAGAAGCTCTGTTAAAATACGCATTAGTGTCAGCAGCCCATCCAACATCACTTCTGAGTAAAATACAATCATTATCTGCCCCATTTGGATCACTTTCAGCTACAGATGATGCTGTTTTTGAAAGCAGTCAGGAGCACACCGTTACGCAACAAGTCCTCCTAACTGACGTCTGTGGTGCCCTGTATCTCACATCTTGTCAGACATTTCTCTGAACACTTCAGACTAGAGGGGGTCCTTATGAAAAATGCTGTACTAGAGGAGTTATAACAATAGCACTTCAAAGAAATGACTGGTATTTGCTACATTTTTTTTCCAAAAAGACATGTTGACACAATCCTCTTTGTAGAAACAAAACTAAGTATTTGCTATTTATGTGCTCCATAAAATTCCAAGTCCACAATCATACTGAGTAATGGGCTAAATCTAGATCTTATTCAAGCTTACCATGACTTTCAAAAGAAAATTACTACCACTGGCTCATATTTACACCAGTGGGAATAAAGACAGCATTTAAGCACTCTTGGTAAAAGGAATACTTTTTCACAATGACCATTGTTAATAAACTTTTTAAGTACTAGCAAAGCATATGTAGGTATATGCTTGTAAAATCACTACACAGAAATAAGCTCGATATATGTTTCTGGGTTTTTTTAAATGTATTTTTTCTGTATTACATTTAGAAGGCATCAGTGCTTGATATTATTTCTTGAGAAGGGGAAGAGGGAGAGAGATACGCTGTAACTGCTGTGAACGTCACCAAAAGAACCCAGAAACTGATCAGTCAAGAGGACTTCCACTGAATCTATTGAACATTTTGTTTGTGATGCCTGTTTAATTCAGTAGTGAATGACACCAGCTAAAATACATGGCAACTCACAGCTGTGGATATGATTTTACAAGACAAAGTTCATGAAGACCAAGACCTGAAAACAGAAAGCAAAACACACAGAAAAAGAAATCTGATTCAAAACCCCAAAATGTGCACATCTCCACTAGTTTTGCACCTCCCTAATAATGTGCAAGAGAACAGGAAGCCTATTAAGAAAGGCCTTGTATGTTTGTCTTTCAAACAGCCACACAGCTGTAAAAACTGCTGCTGTCCTTCCTTGAGACGATCCTAAGTTTCAGTGGGTGGTCTGAGCAGCACAGCGATGGACATGTAACGCTACAATGTGGCAGTGGGTAAATACAGAACAGGGTTTAGTAAGGATGATCAGGATCGCTGCGCTACATTGTGAAAAACCAGAACCCGCCGCAAGTGTGCCCACAGAAAGAAGGTTAAGCTGTTCCATGCAGTTTCCAGGCAGATGAACTCATCTGCCCTCCCTACAAAACAACGTTTTCATTAAAAAATGACATAAAACTAAACCATACGTGACCCTTCAGTCACATTTCACTTCTGCTCTGACACTCTGGGCTCTTACCTGGTGCAGTTTTGTAAGACACAGTTCTGGTGGGCATGGGTGGTGCGCTCTTTGTAACAGGGCTTGGTGCCATTTGCAGACCCTGCCGCTGCCTCTTCAGCTCCTCTTCTCGTTCCTGGGCGGCTCTGATCTCTTCTTCTATCATTGACAAAGTCCGCTGTTTCCTTGACCGTAACTTGAAAGGGCCCACGGTCACTTCAGGCTCCTGTGTGGCCAGGATGGAGGCCGTGCTCCTAAGCTCAGCTGCCTCTGAATACTTGCTGAAATAGCTGACTTCATGCCTGTTTTCCTCCACAAGGAATGGCTGGCTGGCTGAGTACATGGGTGACTGCTGCGAATTCTTCCCTTCCCTGAGTCCTGAGTCTTCCTCTTTTGAAGTCTTTGGTATGGTGTCCCTTTTTTCTTGAACTGGTGAAGACACCTGGGGCGGCTCAAACATTGGGTTTGGATGCTCCTTCGAGAGTGGAGCTGGCCCAGTGCCAGCTGGCTGCTCTTTGGCTGAGACCTCTTTCTCTGCTGGGATTTCTTCTTCCTTGCAGTTTCCTTTATCCACCTGCTCAGCTATGGCTTGTTGGATGGCATTTTGAACCAGCAGGCCAGCGTGGTACTCCAGCTGGTCGTCCATCAGCACGGAGTCTGCCAAGGCAGAGGAGGGCGAATCACAGCCTGGATCACTGAAAGACTTGGAGATGCCTTCAGCCCTGCACTCTGCCGGAGTGTCGGCCTGTGGGGTCTGCGGCAGGGAGAAATCCGCTAGAGAACTTTCCTGCAGGGCGCTCATGGTCTCGTTGGAGGCACCACTGTCACTTATATTATCCATGCTGAAGTCATTGGAAAGGGTCTCCAAGACGGTGGTATCCTGAGACCTGACAGACAAGTCATCCAAACCGGAGTCAAGCTCCTCTGGAGGGGAAGAGGCGCTGCCTGACTTTGGGAAGTGGTCTAGAATTCCCTGTCCATCATCCTTCACCATTGTGAAGACTGCCCTTGCACTCATGAATTCTCCATCCTCTGCCCACAGCTTTGAGGCTGGTCCAGCTCTGGGGCTATCACTGCAAGGTAACTCTCTTGCTGTGTCAGCCGTGATAGTCTGAGCACTTTTGTCATCTTCTGAGCTACAGGAGACCTTCTGTGCTTTGACAACCGTGCCATTGTTACCCTCAAGCTGTCCAGTTTGCCCACACACTGAAACAGGTCGCGTCACAGAGGACATTGGCCTGTCCACATATGGAGAATTGAGGCTTTTGTAGAAGGGTTTGATGGAGAACATTTTGGGTGTTCCTGACCGCCTTGGCGGGGCCTGACCCTGAGTTGAACCTGAATGCTCCATCAGCTGGAACTGCTTCCTGGCAGCCAAGAAGTCAATTTGCTCTGTGACAATATCTTCTTTCTTGATATTCACTGGCTCTGGGGGTATGAAGGAGCAGCTGACCTGTTTGGGGGATGCTGGTGCTGCACCTTGCTGCTGCTGCTGCTGCTGCCTCTCCTTGCGCTCCTTGTACTTCTTGTGAGACTCCAGAGGCTCTTCATCCAGTTGATCCTCCAGGGGCTTCTCCTGAGGAGGGTTCCACCATTTGGCAGCAATATTGGGGTTCTTCTTGACAGCCTGGCTTTTAATGAGTTCCCTTCTTTCCTTTTCAAGCTCCACCATTTCTTCCGATGGTCTCACTTTGCGGACTCTGTATTTTTCCTTCTCTTCCTCATCTTCAAAGAGCTTTGAGGGCTTTTTCTCTTCATGAAAGGCTCGCAGTTCAAACTTTGCCTCTTTCTTAAGGGTTGTAAGAGTTGTTTCTCCATCCTTAGAGGATCTTCTAGAACTGTTTGAAGAAGTGGGACTTCCTGGCACCTTCAGACTCTCCCTAGTGTCTTCTTTCAGTCCAGCCAAGGAATGGCCATTAGATTTCAGGTTGTCATCTGTTATACTAGCTTCACATGGCTCAGCTTCCAAGGATGCCTGCTTGTCTGCTACATTTTCTTCTCTTCCACTGGATACTGCCTCTTTATCGACACTAGCAGATGCTCCTGAGCCATCCATAATGGCGACTGCACTTGGCTCAGGGGAGGATGTCCCATTAAATGTACTGTCTGCAGCAGAATCGCAGCAATTTGCCTCGAGTACTTCGTCTAGGTATCTGATCTCTTTAGCAACTTCACTGTCCAGGGATTCATGCCTGTCCCTGAGTCCATTTCGGCTGGAAGCAGGGGAAAAGAAGTGGGTTGGATTGTCTATGGGATGTGGTGAAGCCACTGTGGTGATGCTTTTGTGTTCAGAAACTGGAACTTCAATTTCCATTTTCTCTTCCTTTGTAGCAAGCACAGTAGCTGGCTCCAAGAAATTGGCACAGTTTTGGTCTCTGTTTTTTCTTAACCTGATGTCATCCTCAGGGATTCTGGAAGATTTCTAAAATAAAAGAGAGCAAAATTATGATGAAATCTTAAAAAAAGAACACCTAATTTTTTGCAGAGCAAACACCATCTGGAAAACAAATCCTACCACTTCTTAAACTTGAGATAAAAGCATTCCCTCAGAGCATGGGAAAGCAAGGCAAGCCATTAACATAAAAAATAGGAAGTTACCTTACCATATGCTGGAAAAGGTACTAAAACAACAACAAAATTTCATTTAAGAATCTCCCATTCGCTTACCATCCTCACTTTGTCATTATTTCATGCCTGTGTCTTGGTCCGTGACTAGGAATAAGCCTTCAATTTCTAAGTTAACAGTAACTTGGCAGTTCAGACTCTTCAAAGATTTGCACATGCAGTACACAACACCTATTATCTTGGTATTCTAAAAATGCTTTCCACACCTAAAGGGAAGCTCATAATGCTTCTGCAGATGAAAAGGATTACTGCTCGTGCTTTGCAGAAACAGATGCGAATGTGCAGAAAGAGTCAGTGATTCATACCAAGTTAGGAAAAAAGATGTGGCAATGGCTGGGAATGTTCAGTTCTCAGTGGCTCAGTCCTGGTCATCAACCATGGAGTAGAATTATACGGTGCTCTAAAGACATGGGGTCTTTCTCCATCCCACATGGAAACCCACACACAACTACACTTGGGAGACATCTGCAACTCCCACAGCATGAAGAACACCACAAGGAGCACAACAGGGACCGCAGTCATGATCTCCTCCCTCCCACTTCTTTGATCTGTAGTGCAGATGTACTGGATTCATGTTCCTCCCTGACGTGTTGCCTCTGGTCACAAGGAGGTTATTGAAAGAAATACTATTTATGCTCATATACAAGCAGATTTTACTGGTCAAGCAGCCCAATGAACTTCCTGTGAGTAAACTGAAGGAATTTCTGATTAAGTTGGTAACACGTCAATTAACTTCTTGAAAATTCTATACTGCTGAAAGGCAAAACCAATCCAAAACACCAAAAATAAAGAGGACATTTTAAACACGGTTCTTCAAAAAGCACTGGCTAACTCTTGCTAGCGTCCTAAATCACAAAAACCAGAAGTGATACATTATTCACTTTGACTCGCCTTTTGAAACAGAAAGGTGGTATCTGAGGTCTCCGTCATGCTTTCCTTACGTGTTTCTATGTGTGAGGCATGGGCCTCAAAAGCAAATGGCAATGATCAAACCCCATGAACTCAGTGGTCACCAACAAGAGCACCATTGTCTGGTGGTCACCCCCGCCTGGCTGTCCCTTACCCAGCATGCTGTTAATACACACTGCAGCAGAAGATGATCAACAAGGAGCACAATGGCACTTACCAGTGACCTGAACAATCACACTGCTGCTGGATTTATACAAGCAGTCAAATGCATTTGACACACCTTAAAAAATTACAGCCGGTCACCCACAAGAACTCTTTCTAAAAACACTCTAAAGAGCTTCCTGTCTAATTATGTAGTTGTACACAATTGAAGACAATGCTGGCTGCAGCCATTAGGTATTTTCTTCTCAGTTGTGCTTAAACATTGGAAAAAAATCTTTAAAAACAACCAACCTCCTTTTGTCTATATATTTTACTTGACAAACTTCACTGGTTTTACTCGCTTCACTTCTTCACTTTCTGTTGAACTTAGAAATACTACAGCTGAAGTTTCTAGCAGTTCTTTTCTTAAAGCATATTGTATTTTTCATCATTTAAATATCTAAATGTGGCCAGTTTAGTCCTGTTAATGATATATTCAAGAAATCAGATGTTCTGCACACAAATACAGACTAAGTATAAAAAGTCCTTACTTTTTCAAGTAGGCACAGACAGAACGGAAGAATCATAGATAAAGGTTTCTTTTAACCTGAAAGGGCAAGAATTGCTCTTGATTTGCTGGCAGAGCTCCATGTACACAACGGGTACTCAGGTGACAGGATTTAAGACTGAAATACCTTTTCGATATTTGGGGTTACATCTTCCCTGCTTGACTTGCTGTTGCAAAAAGGAGTATGCCGGCACCTAGGGCAGTCTGTGCAAAGTGCAGGACTGATAGCTGTCCCCTTTCACACGAACTATGGGTATGCAATCATGCTTCCGCTAATACTTGCTTCTAATCAGACAGATCAAAGCCACCAGTGACATTGGTAGCTAACCACGCGTCCTCTGTAGCCACAGGAACGTATCTTGAATGGACACAGAAAATCAGTTAATGAAGACGTGTTCTCCTGCCACTGAAACACATCTCCCTGCAGAGCCAAATCAGAGCTGAAGAGCCCCCTGTTCCTGAACTTCTCACACCTGCACACCATGGGCTGGGAATACACCTGACAGTCCCAGAGACCGCAGTCACTAAAGCATGTCAATTTCCACCACTGCTCTAATGCGTGAACCACTCCAGTTCACATCGTATTTGGATATTCAAGTTCAGTGACAGAACCACAGGTGCAGTGTTTTACCTAAATCTCTTAGCAAGTAAGAGTCCATCCTCTCACCATAGCTGCAATCCACAGCTCACAATTAAGGCACACGCACGTAACAGTCTAATCAGGGCATGCATTTGTTATGGCATGTAATTCTGGAAGTGCGTGTGTCTATGCAATTAGTGTGGCACATGTAATTATGTAGGAAAACAGACAATTACGCAGTAAAACCTATGAGGAAACATTGCTTCTTATTGGAGGAGCCTTTCTGTGCTAGGGAGTAGTAACTGAGCATGAAGAAGGACTCCCAGCACAGCAGAGAAGCCAGTGAGGCTTGCCAGGAGAGGGGAAAAAAATGTTTTAAAAGAACCACCCCTTTTTTTCCCTCAAAACATTCTGGGAGAATCTGGGGACAGCTTTGTGAGGTCATGGCAATGGAGAGTATGCTCCAGACACTTCTGTAAGGAGCAGAAATCAAGCTACTGACGAATCACTTGAAGAAGAGAACTGAGGTAACTAAGGACAGAAGCAGATGACAAAGCAAAGCTTTTCGAGACAGTCCAGGCCACAGCACCTGCCCAGGATAACTGACTGGGTGTGGGAAGATGGCATGTGTAGGGATGAGCCACCAGGGGTTTGGAGGAGGGGGGCAGTGGGATGCACACAGACCCCCTGCCTCAGCTGTTTGGCAGAAGGAGGTGAGCTTCCCAGGGGGCTGCTTTTGCTCCTTGGGTGATAAGCCTGTACCAGCAGCTTTGTATCTGCTGCCTACAGGGAGGAGGCTTTTCAAAGCCTGCACCATTACAAAGACCTGTGAATGGGAAACGGGTTGCATTCAAACCTAATTGTAGTCAGCAATACAGCATTCACAGTGATGCCCTTAAACTGTTCATCTAGACCCAGATTTTCCAGAAGTTGCTGTTACATTTACACAGTGTCTGAATGTGCATTCATTTCTGTCTAAGTCAAGATGCAACAGGGCAATCAGTGTCACTTCTACAATGCTGCTGCACTTTAGTAAACTGCAGTTAGTAGCAGCTTAGAAAATTATTAGCATATTTTCTCTTTGGCTGAATTGTTCATGTACAAAAGTGTAAGTGTTTGGGCAATCAGCTCTTTTGGAAGGAAAAAAATGTGGGTGTGCTACTAGCAAGACCCAGAAAACGTGCTGCCAGTGCCTTCCTTTGTTTGATGCAACACAAAATGCCTCTGGAAACAAGGGGGAGGCAATCCTTCTGAGCCAGATTGACATTCTTCTGAAGCATCAGTGGCAGTGGTGGGAAGGGAGAGGAAAGGACTGAACAACCAAGAAGTTTCAGGGTTTAAGAAAATCTGAAAGTTTCCTCATTGTGGGCTTCTACAATAACTCCAGCCAAGTTTCAATACAGCTTTTGATGCTGTTGGTCTCCTGGCTTTGTTAGCGTTGTCAACCTTCCATTTCTTCGGCTTTCATATTCTTTTGGAGATGTCCTGTACTTCATTTGCTCCTCCTCCCACTGCTTCAGCACTGAACCAGTGTTTTATTCAACCCTTTCCACTTTTCCCTTGGATCTGACTATTGGGCCCACCATACATCAAGCAGTTTTAGTAGTAAAACCTCATTTGCAGATGTTTGACTGGCTAATTCATACCTCCTTGCTGATGTCAGTAATCTTCTCCCTCTTCACCTACTGTCTTGGCCTGCCTCTCTGATGTCTTATTTGCAAACATGAAGGAAGCAAATGATGGATTTGTTAGGAGGTTGACTCTGGCAAACCTTCAAGGGAGCAGCTGCTTTCATTCACCTCACCCTTTTGATGAACACAGTCACCACCTGCATAACAGATGGAGCCAATCCCAAACACCGCAAAGACACAAAAGTCAGCTGAACCTCTGTGCTTCCAGACGGCCACCCTGTCCAGAGACAAAACTCCTAGCCAGGACAGGTATTGCTCCAGGCTTGCTAGCGACAGTAAGCCTTTGCAGAACTCATTTCTTTAGAAGGATGGTAGGACATGAAGTGTTGCAGCTCTTAATGAAGCAGAAAAGCTACAGCTGTAAATGGTGATAGCACCCATCCCTCACAGCTCACGTTCCCTTACCACACAACAGGTGCTCAGACAGGTGCCACCATCCCACCCTGTGCCAGGCGGGAATGACAGCCCAAACCACTGCGGCAGCAGCTCCTGTCTGATAACAGCTCCCTCCCTCCCTCCCTCCCTCAGCAGGGCCTCATGGGGCGGCTGCTGCCCCATCCACCTCCAAAAATGTGGTGATGCCCCCTTGACACTGGAGGGACAAGAATGCGCCAGTGGGAGCCTTTGCACAAAGCAGTCTGAAGAAATGGGCCAAACATTTGTGTTGTGGAAACTTCCTATTTGGGTGAGCTCAGAGAAAGCAGCAGCTGGAAAAAAAAATGTTCATAAAGATCCTAGAAAGGGGGAGGGGAAAGAGGGGTGAAGATGATGATGTGGAACTCAAGGAAGGAAAGGGTTTCTACCCACATTACCTACAGAAACCATACATTTTCACTAAAAAAACCCAAACCAAAACACAAAAAACCCCGAAATCCAAACCCAAAGTGTTGTCTTCTTGCTCCTGTGAGGAAAGGTCTCCCTTTTTCATATTTTATACCAACATCTAAAGGTTTTAAAACTACTAAGGCAAGTGTTGTCCAAAAAATTTACAACTTTTCACTTAATGAAATAAAATTCAAGTGTCAGAAAAAAAATCCTCAAATCCTGTTGCCAAATTTTGAATTTAAGACATGTCAGGCACATGCTGACACTGCCTTGAATAATTCCATTCACAATCCTACTTACACACAAAAAGCAAAACCTGGCCTGCTCCTCTCACAATACATTATACAGGGTCTTCAATACAAAGAACGAAACAATATCTGGTTACTAAAATGTGTTAGTGTTGAGTGTCACAATGACATTCTCCTCAACCAGCTCTCTACGCTCTTCTGTGACTTTTCTGAGGGAGGCAGTCAGTACAACATTTTCTTTATGAAATGCTGGTTTGTCTCCTAAACACTTCAGAAATCACAAGAGTACATTCTAAAAAAAAGTGTAACTTCATACTACCTCCCCTAAGAAGCAGGGAGGGTCTCTTTCGGAATACAGACAGTAATAAGAGATGTGGGGATACAGCGCCAAAAAAAAAAAAAAAATCCTTACTGGGAGAGCTTGCTGTGTGACACTTTTTATGTGGTTTTCCTCTTTCCTTTTTTCATCTGTTTTAGCAAAGAAGTTGTGATTGCATTCATTCAGAAAACACGTGAAAGGCTTTTCAATATTCTTTTCATTGCATCTGAGCCACAGGCTTCAGCTTCCCCATGTGATACACTAGAAAGCTCTTTTATCAAATCAAACTCCAATCTTCTTTTGCTGCTGTAATAAATTAAAGAGGGATAAAAATGGCCCAAAATTATGAATACTTTAATGATAAACATATACTGTGTGACAGGATATTTTAATGATGAAGACATAATCAATTGACACTGTATTTTTCCATATGTGCCTCTGTAGCTCCAGTATTTTTTGTGCCCTCAATAACAAATAGGTGAAGTTTTTCCTGGGTAGGTCAGGATCCAAAGTTCTAAAAACCTTACTATTTCCTACTAACTCCAGGGTACATAAATTGAAGAGGTTTTCTACAGGTAGGAAACCACCTGATCTTGTATGCCAGTTATTTTCTCTTGCTTCCTAAAAACACAGATCTGGTCCCTCTGTGAAGCATTTGCAACTCTAATAACTAGATTCAACTACTGCTACAGCAGCAAGAAAATCAAGTATCCTCCTTCTTTAATGCTTGTGCAGCTGTTGTAAAAAAGCAACAATAAAACACTAACTTCTTTTTACAAAACATTTTAATTTCTGCAAAGAACTGTAACTGCATGAAGCACCTGTATGGACAAAAGGGATATATACAGAAATTAATATTTAGGTACAGAAGGCTGCTAACTGCTGACTGAAAAGAAATACCGCCTCTGATAAAGAAAAAATAATGCAGAGTTTATTAGAGTATGATGGTTACACAGCTGGTAGTAGGGAAAGCAATATAAATTCAGGTGGTGCAGATGCAGATACGACTCTGTGTGGGGCTGGTTAGCTTTGCTATGAAACCTCTGGTCAGTTTTACATAATCAAGATGCAAATCTGAAATTACAGGAAGCTGTGATTAAACTCTCATTCAGAAAGTGCAGCACTGTTTGGTGCTGCCACACTCCACACTGACACCCCATTTTCTATCAGTTGCACACAGGGAGAACCAGGAGCTTGAAGAACTCAAGAGATCAGTAAATTGGTGATGATTTCAGGTACCAGAATCTGCATTCAAAAGGCCATTCTCCCATTCTCTGCACTGCTGGCTTCTCGTAATGTAGTTCAGCCTGAAAGTGCAACTGAATTAGAGCAGTAAATGCGTGCATAAGAATGCATTTCATCCAGAAAAATGTGTTTTTATCATCACTCTCATCAGTTCAAATCCCAATTCTGATGCTCCTTTCACCAGCAAAATTATTTCTACCTCAAATTAAAATGCATCACTAAGTATTATTATTTCTCATGCTGCTTCACTCAGTTCCCTAGGACAGAAAGGAGAGTACATCCTATGTGCAGGCATGGGAAAGAAACCAGTGCTGCTGAGGGACAGCACTGGACTCAAGGTCAATAAAAACCACGTTAGTGTGTTAATCAAGTGCACCACCACAGATGGTTAGTACTTTTTAACTTTGTTACACATTTTTCCTAAGGCTTATTTTTCCACGGTTTGTCTCTAAAATCTGCTTTTGATGAAATAAGATAGAATTCCAACAGCTGGGATACTTGATTTAAAGAGGTTGTGGTGCTAAGTCACTTAAAATTGTAAATTTGATCTCGTGAAGCAGCCTCCAATGCTGCCTATGGAAGTGCAATGGTTTGGTGCAGAAATAAAGAGCATCCCATCCAACTAACACATAAGGAACATTACACAATTAGGAAACTGTCCACTACCTGGCAAGGAATTCAATGCATGATACAGTCTGCACAGAACAGAAGCAGAACTTCTTCTTCAAAACTGGTCAGAGATGAGGTCCTCTACCATTGCACTTACAGAGTCCACTTGAGTAGGCTCTCCCCCTCAGCTGGTGCTGGTGGAGCTGAGCTAAGGGCTCTGCTGTTGGTAGCACTCTCTCACGCTCAGCCCCTGGTCTGATGTTAAATGAAAGAGGAGAAATCCCAGCTGAATAAGGACAGAAAAATGTTCAGCTTAACAGAGTGGCTAATACAGATACTGAGTTGAGCAGAACCCGACTCCTGAATGTGTGCATGAAAAATCAGTTTCACAAACCGCTGCAGTTGAAATCTGCCCTGCAGATGTCGAGGATGGAACAATTGCTCTGATAAAGCATGATCTAATCCCAGTGGGGAGGGGAAAGGACGCTAAACTAAGCCTTGCTCTTAATACTCTCTAACCCATCTAGATAATGTCAGCACAAGGAAAGAGTGACCTTTACGGGTCGCTCGCACGAAAAAGAATAGAGACAAGGGGAAAATTCCTTAGTCTTTCCATTGGGGGCACAGGGTTCCTGTTCTGTCTAAAGAATGGATCTACAACTCTCCTATGCAAATGAGAGATGTCGAGAAAAATACTGGCATGTTAATAATTTCGGTGCATGAGAAAGGGACCTCCTGAGGAAGGGATCTGGGTTAGGCAGGAGCAGGAGGAAGGCAGTAAATGGAGACAAAAGGCCATGCAGTTCACTTGCTCTCTGAGAAGACCTCATGGTTGCTAGGAAAACCTCCTTTAATAGATGTGAGGAACAGAGATAAACCTGCCTTAAACAAACAAGTAGGCTTTCTAAGATGTATTAGTATTAAAGTCTTCTGAGGATACAGAGTCTTTTAGCAGCTGGTACAATTCCACAAATCTTTCATAAATGGCAGCCTAAACTGCATTTTCTGAAAAAAGATACACGATCTCTGTGCTGGAGCTCTTACACCACTAACTTTCAAGAGCAATGGAGTAGGAATTGAATTCTTTAACTGAAGCAACCACCTACAAACCTTTGCCAATAAAGAGTTAAGATTTTTCACTTTCAGTTCTCTGTTTCACAAATGTTAACTGCTGGAGGTCATACTGCTTTTAATGATTTCCTAAAGCCTCATTAATACTTGCTGCACTTCTGAAAGGCACGGCTGTTCAATACCTATTGGAGTTTGACAGGAGTACTGCCACAGAGGCTTTATTGGAACAAATTATGCTCAGAAAGGTAAGGCCAAACATCTGTTTCTTTGACAGCTGAAGAAGGTTAAGAATTATTGCTGATGTTTTGTCTTTATCAGTAGGACTTGTTACAGCTGCTCTCATCCATTAGATTAAGACCCATCACAACAAAATCTCCTTAAATGAAGGTATGCCTACGTAACTGTGCAGGGTGCAGTCTGTCTCACCCAGTGGTAGCCTGCTGTGCCAGGAGCACAAAGAACAGGACAATGTTTATTCACTGCAAGCAGTGAGCCTGGGGAAGGTTATAGTCCGAGGGCTCAACCAGCCAGCTGGCTTAAGGACTCTACAGATTGCTTTCTTCCCAGTTTTTCAAGGAAATTGAGTTATTTTAAAGCTAGAGATCTCTAAAACTCTATTAAGAGAGAGCATGTAGTGGCTTAAAAAGACCCCTACTTAGAATTAGCTCTACCCAAAATGTATTTTAGCCTGCTACTTCCAGACTCAGGCAAAAGCTCATGACTGGAACATTATAAAAAGAAAACTGAAAAGACGTGAGAAAAGAGGATACCTAGCCTAGTGCTAGCTCAAAAAACCACTTTATGTAAGTGAAGAGGTGGGAAATATGATGCTGGTCCAAGCATATAAGTGAAGTATCTGCCATCAGCTGTGTTACGCACACATGTGGGAAGAGAAGCCACTTCCAACAAGAGCCTGGCACATCACCTCCCTTGCCTGAGTCATGCTCTCCAGTGTGTCACCATGCCTAGCATCCATCAGGGAACTACCACACAAAAATGCTTTCACTCCCAGCCCCTTTCTCCAGAAACAGACCACAGAGAAAACAGCATTTGGAGATTTCAGCTGATGATTTTATACGAGAGCCAAAACCTTGTAACTCTAGTGGAGTGCAATTCGCAGGGTTCTTCCTGTAAGGGCGCGCACGTAATTTAATTTTCTGGACGGTGTATGTAGAAAAATCCCCCTTCAAAGATACATACCCACAAAATGAAACTCGCTATCATTACACGATGAATCCAATGCAGCCAGGATGTTGGATTTTGACATACCATTTCAATAAATATCCAGCAAATAAGTAATATTTAACAGAAAGTCAGACTACAGAGTCCACAAAACAGTTTTGCTAGTGAGAGGCCAAACGTGTACAGTCTGTAAGAAGGAGGATGTTGCTAAATTCTCCACATGCCATTGCTGTCCCTAGGCTATAAATATGATGTACCATGTGAGTTTGGGGTTGGGAACAATTAGCAACTTCATCTATGCTTTGCTCATAACATAAGCTATGCATTTCAGTCATCTCACTATCTCCTGCAGGAGAATATTTCATTAAAAGTGAGACTTACATAGGACTTTTTAAAAATTCCTTATTTGGGAAAAAGATAGTTGAGAAATCCCTGGGACATCTCCTCTCAGCACCTACCACTTCCTGTCCCTCTGCCCCTGCTCCCCTCCCCTCTTCCAAGCAAAAACTCATTATTCCTTCTTTTCCTGCTGAAAAGGCACTGATTAAAATGACCTACAGCACATCTGGACTACATTAGGATATGATTTGATTAAGGCATTCATCACTTGCTCTTTCGGCACATGGAGAATTAAGATAATGGTGGAGAAAAACGGTATTAACTAAACTGGCTATTCCAGCTCGTATGCAGCTCTGCTTTAAAACTCCTTCAGACTGCCCAGTCCCTCAGTTGTGGGCTATTTTTTACCTAATTACAGAAAATGGAAACAAACAGTGGTTAATTCATTTATTGGTGGCAACATCACGGAAGCCAACTAAGCTGTTATATTAAGAGTTGCTGTATTACTCAGACAATTTCCTATTTGATAGGAGATGTTTGCTTGGAGCTATTTAAACAGTCATAAAAAGGCTCAGCATTAAACAGCAAGCAGCACCTCGCATTTCTGTAGAAACAGAAGTTTGACACATTCCAGACCAAATTGCTTTAGAGAGGGGGAAAGACCAGACCTTCTCAAAAGAGCAGTTTACTAGCACATCACACAAGCAATAGCTTGGTTTTCAGTATTTGAACTGACTGCATGAGACTTCAGCTACAGACTCCGTGTACATAAAAGCCAAAGCACAGGCTAGAAGGAAAGAGCAAGTCATCTTGGCTTCCAGACACCTTCCCCTAAAATACCCTTCCTCATTTCTCAGGAGTTAAAGAACGTGCTGCTATCCTGGTACATGCACAGAGGTATCAACTAAGAGTCACAGCGTGCATCAAATGCCATAAAACCCAGGAATGCTCTTGCTGCTAAATGTGACTGCTCACAGTATTATGCCTAATTTCCTTCAGTGTTAAACAACTAAAAGATGAAGCTGAACAGACACCTTGAAAGCCTCTTTATGAACTGAAATTTGCTTTACCAGTGTCAAGAAGGATAACACACTCAACTGGTGGGAAACACACCCCTTCAGAGCAACTAAAAACTCAGCCAGAAGACTTTGCAAGTGCTGTCTGAAGAATATAGACACTGAATGTAATGGGTGCTTCTCCTAGTTACTATGTCCACAGGATACACAAAATTATCTTTGCTCCTGAGGACCAATATCCTCCTGTATTACACCTAGCAGAAAGCTGTAAATTTCACTACTGCTCACAATGAACAAACCAGATACACAGCAAAGAATTCCATGAATATCATCTGGAAAAATGGTATTTGAAATCCTCCTCCCAATACAGAATGATAAAGACTAAATGTGATAACACGTGGTAGGTCAGAAATCATTGCGAACCCTTTCTCTCTGTTTCTGTAAACTCTGAAGCAAACCTCGAAAATGTTGTTTTTCGCTAAGGCCTTCGCTTTTTTTGGCCTGTTAAGTCAAATTCCTTCCCCAGCTCGTAACAGTACTGTGATGCCACAGGCTAAGGGAGAGCTGTTTTTGAAAAAAAAGAAGCCCATACCCTCAGTCCATTCACACAGGGACTCTTTTACAAGAAAAATGCCAGTTCACACCACTTAGAAAGAGCATGACTTCATTTAACCTGTAAGGCAGCCACCTCCTTAGAGGTACTTGCAAAAGCACCGTGTTGGCAAAACACCTAAAGCTCTGTTTTCAGCTAGCATAAGCAGGAGTTTACTGTTGTAGGTTTTTTGTGGCTAGGTTTGTTTGAGGCTTTTTTTTTGTTTGTTTGTGGTTTTTTTGGGGTTTTGTTTGGATTTTTTGGGGGGGCTGTTTTTGTTGTTCTTGTTGGGGGTTTTTGTTAGCTTGTTTGTTTTAGGTTTGGTTTTTTTTTTGGTTTTGTTCGGATTTTTTGGCCGTGTTTTTTCGGTGGGGGGAGGGTGGAAAGGGGCTGGCGGGGAAAGCCACAACCCAACAACACAGCATGTGGCTGGCTTAGTACTAAGAAACAGTAATTACGTAAAGGGCTGCTGTGAAAGACACAAGCTCCAAGCGGTAATTAGCAGTAATTTTTACCGATCAGGAAACAAAAAAAGGCTTGACTATATTCTTTCCACGGGAGAGGCTGAAGTTTTAACTGAAGTGCTTAGGGCACCTTTGGAAAGCTGTTTCAGAAGACTCAGGTCAGGGTAGGGGTGCACAGCTTGTATGGAAAGTACCAGTCACAAGGAAAACAACTGGATACAAGGACCGAAAAAACAACCCAACAGCAACCCACCCATGAAAACAAACAAACAACTCCCCCCCTCCCCAAATTTAGCAGGGTGATGGAGAAAAATAGCAGCACGTTTTCTACAGTACAGTACCTGTTCATTACTGCTGCCTGTGGGCTAGTGACATTTGAGTACCCCTGGATTAAGTTTCCTGGAGGCTTGATAGTTTAAGCTAAAAACATGAGCTATGCTGACCAGACATCCCCTGCAAAGGCCCTCTGGACTTTGAGCTAAAATGGCTTGAATTTAGTGTCAGACATGATGCTACAAATGACAGAGCTCAAGCAAATTTTACTCACCTGAGGAATTACGTAAGATACTGACTTGCTTTCTTACTACTTCTAGGGCATTACCAAAGGGAAGGCACAGCCATTCTTTACCAGCAGTGATGAAAATGAAGTGACATTTTTGACAGCAGAAGCCTTGAAGGCAGTGGTAGCTCACTTCACCAGACACTCCACAACCTGCCTGAGCCACACTAGATGAGGCAATTCAAGCCTCTACATTTTTAAAATGGGTAGGTAATTTTTTGTCACCTATTGAGTGAATCTACGAAGAGAATGTAAGTAAGGCTCTCACCAGAAAAAAAAAAAAGACATTCAACATCCCTGTCCTAAGCTAAGAGCAGCTTTGGTGAGCCTGCAGTGACAGGAAATACTGTGTGCCTTCACATAACGCTTCCCATAATGTCTGCACAGTAGAGGGGTAGATATTTTAATCAGCAGTTACAGATTTTACAGTATTAGCTATTTTGCTCCCTTGGATCATCCCAGAATTTTACACTACGAAGAGGGAAGTGTCCCACGGGGAAATAAAATACTCAAATAAGTGCAAACAGACTTAAAATGCAATTTCTATAGCTGATTATTGATTCAATACGAGCTTTAGGTAACCTTGCCTCACCTGTGGTCATGGAAAGAGCGGTCACCAGCCGTCTAATGCCCCACACACCCGGGAGGTCACTGGAGGACAGAGCTGCAACGGGAGCACTACCCAGGTGTGCAGGAGATGGAGCTCAAGACCCTTGTTTGATACAGACTGAAGGGAGTTGTCCATTTGACACACAAATGGCTCAGTTTTCACTGAACCCTAAAAGAGTTGCACTACATAATTTAATTTCTTTTAAAATGACCTGTTTCTCCCTACCAACTAGTTTCGGAAAATACATTGGTATGTTGCAAGAACGAACGGGCTAATGGTAATGAAGTATGCTCAGTACAGCAGTGTAGCTTAGCAGCAAAGGCAGCAGATACACCCTGCTAAACCCTTTTCTGCTGTTCCTCATCTCATATGAACCAACAACCTTATTCCCATCAGGAATTCAGACTCACCATTGCCATCAACTTAAAGTAAGCTGGTGTTTTACTTATTTTTTGTTGTTTGGGGCTTTTTTTCCCCTTAAAGCATCAGTCCCACCCAAAAGAACCTGAAGTTTATTTTAAAAAATTAATAAAAATTGTAGTGTTCTTGGTTGAAACAAAAAGTTCAAACAGAAACTTGAAACAGATGAGTGATCAAGAAACAAATAAAAATGAAGAAATCTAACTCAAAGTGATCCAAGAATACTTTAAAAAGGATTCCCTTTAACCTCCTGAAGTGCAAAGATTCTTGACATATCTGAATTTTTAACCAACTCTTCTTCATGACTATAAGCAGTAAGCCCCTGGGTCCCCTACATCATGCCATACTGAAATGAAGTAGGTCTACAAAAATTGAAATGCTTTTCTCTGGTAAAGAGTCTGTATTAGTATCAGAGATCTGCTGAACAATCAGCAAATATTATCTTCTAGAGACATCAAGGGCAAGATTACAAAAGACAGAGTGCTGGCCTCAGCATCTGAGAAAAAAGGGACCCTTACAAAGTGATTTACCTGCTTCAGACCCTAACCTTCCAAATCTGCAGCACAAATGCTATTATATCCAAGAATTCTGGGTTTCATGGCTAAATCTGTGTGTATGAAATGTTAGCGTAAGCAGCCATCTCTTGGTTTTTTTCTGCAGCTCTGAGGATCCTCAGGTCTGCAGCCGAACTTGTCTCTCAGAGTGGCAGGTCGCACGGAGTGTCAGTGCTGGATGGCCACACGACTGCTCTGCCCATGCCAAGAGGCCACCTGTAGTCACAGACGAGGTGTGTAAGCAAGAGCTCAACCAGTCAAAGAAAAACACGTAGGTGGCACCATGTTCTCTGCCAGGGCCTTTGCTTTGGGAGACGTCTTTAACCTAAAACGGCCCTCCTCTGCGAAGGAGATACAGCATGTATCCTCTTCCTCATATGTGATGAGGCACTGAATGCAGGGCACGAGCTATGCTATGACTGCTTCTGGGAGAGAACGTAACAGATTTTAGCAGCTGGTTTCACCTTATGGTTTCAGTTCAACACAAATTCTTTAAGAATGTGGCAGAAACAGTGATTTGCTGTTGCTGTTGAGGCAGATGCGACACGCAGAAATCACACCAACAACTCCAGGCAAAAGCTTATCTTTAATACTACGAAGCCTCTTTTATACAGTTTCTAGCTGTTTACATAGTTTTAAACCACAACAAACTTGATTCAACCAATCACCACACACCACTGGGTGAACATATGAAAATCACACAGCATGTTTTTCTGCCTCTAATTCAGGTATGCCTCTTTCCCATGGTCCTTCTCTAGCCGAAGTAACAGGCCTGAGCCATTATTTTAAAAGGCAACAAAGCCTTCATTTTATAAGGCTTTACCTATATGCCACAATTTGCAGTGCTGTATCTTCTGATTAAGCAGTAACAAAATTACAGCACAAGCGCTTTCACTTACCTCAGGCCCCAGATGCTTCCCTATCAGCCCAAACACCTTCCCACACTGCAGGTAACTGCACCACTCTAA
>VXBT01008106.1:0-18594 GCA_013400235.1 Oriolus oriolus | reverse complement strand
ATAGTGTCTCTCCATCTTTCTTGGGGGCTCCTTTTAGGTGCTGGAAGGCCCTAATTAGTTCACCCTGCAGCCTTCTCTTTTCCAGGCTGAACAATCCCAATTCTATCAACCTCCTNAACAATCCCAATTCTATCAACCTCCTCTCACAGCAGAGGTTCTCCATCCCTCTGATCAACTTGATGGCCTCCTCTGGACTCACTCCAACAGGTCCATGTCCCCCCAGTGCTGGGGACCCCAGAGGTGGATGCAGCACTGCAGGTGGGGTCTCATCAGAGCAGAGGGGCAGAATCCCCTCCCTGGCCCTGCTGCCCACGCTGCTTTGGATGCAGCCCAGGACACCTTTGGCTTTCTGGGCTACAACCACACATTGCTAGCTCATGTCCAGCCTCTCCTCCACCAGCACTCTCACATCCTTCTCAGCAGGGCTGATCTCAATTTCAGTTCATCCCCCAGCCAGTGTTGATGCCAGGGGTTGCCTTGACCCAGGTGCAGCACTTTGCACTTGGTCTTGGTAAACATCATGAAGTACCCATGCAACCACTTGAGCAGCTCCCTCGGAAGGGTATGTCAGAATTTTTTGTTTTTCTGTCCCTCAGTAGGCATTTTGGTTTGGCATACTTATGAAATTTCTTTGCTGTCCCTCCGTGCTGTTTCTCACTTGACCTGTACTTCTCTGCCTCTGTGTGTAGAGTCTCATGCATTCCTTTCTTTTGAATACACTAGGTCTGCTTAGTATCTAGAAAGTGCACTGCTTTGCCCTGCAGAATTAGAAGGTCTGAAAGCAGATAAATATAAGACCATCAGAAACACATGATCAAAAATCACAGAAAAATAGCCATTTTATAACTAGAACAAAGAAATTTGTAAGGTTTAATGTTGTAGCAGAAAAATTACAGAGGAAGAGGAAAAAGGCTATAAAGTGTCTCCCATAGAAATACAGTGAAGACTTCACATTAGGTTACCTTACTTATTAGATTAACTTACTAGACTTTCCAAACAAAACTTAATTGTAAATGTGTTATAAGGCTCTAATAAATGCTTTTTTCCCATGCTGTGTAATTAACTACACAAGTATGTTGTGATAAGACATAAATATTCATTGACACTGTCAGAAAGCAGCAAGCAGTGCTGCTCCCATGAGGGAATCTGAGCTGGGAGCTGATGGTGACTCCAACACAGACCTTGCTTGCAATGACAGGCACAGTTCTTCAGGGTTGGACCACAGTAGGCAGCTAGATACTGATGACAGGGTGTATCGACATCCCAGGCATGGCAAGGGGATGATGCCCAAGTACAACCAGAGGCTCCTAGATGTAGCACAGCACAAACCTTAAATAGCAGCTTTGATCTTGCTGTACTGCTAACTTCAGCTCCTGACAGGTAGTGAGACCTTGTGACAGCTTGTGATAGGCTTACAAGTGTCAGTAGATGAGGACTTTGTCATGTGAATATTTCCAAGGCCTGTAAAGATGGATGTAGCACATCTACACTGTAGTCACTTCTGCTGTGCCATTTTGTAGTTAGATAAACACAAGCAAACTCATTTCATTGCTCCACTCAAGGTCCCTAAAGCTTGTTGTCATATCAGATGTAAAAATTGAGCCACCATAACAATCAGTATGGAGGGAATTTGAGAACATACGTGTTGGATTAGGACAGCCCATAACATGCCTAATCTAGGAGAAAACAGGCTGCAGGGCTTCAAACATAAAGCCAACAGAAGGCAAGAAGCACTGTACATCAGCTTGTGGTGCAACAAGATGAAATGATCAATGTGAGGTGACCTCAAAAACAGCTGAAAGAATCAATGAAAGCTGTGGCAAAAGGTAGGAAGACTCTGGTGTGTAAGGCTCCAGTCTCCTAGCACTCCAGCAGCTTGCAGAGAAGATACAAAATTATTGTTGGTCAGTTGGAACTATCAGGTCAGTACAGGGGTTTGGCAGTATCCTCCTGCAGCTCCATTGCCAGGAAGCATCGACACTGCTTTCCAGAATGTGACTGCATGTACATACGAGGTGATGGTGGTATCTGTACATGCTTAATGTTAATTTTCCATTGTCATCACAAATTAAAATTTCCCAATAGAAGAAGAATTGTATTCCAACAGTGAATGTGCCCACTTTTGTGCAGTAAAAGCCAGTAATTGCTGAATAAATATTCCTTGACCATCTTCCTCCTCTGAGCCAAAACTGGATATTCAAGCCAGAACTATGTGGCAATGCAAGGTGTAAGAGAGAAGCAAACCAAGCCCCTATCAGTTGCTTTCATGAAACTAATACTGAAGATCATTGCAAAAAATTATCTCTTATTTTGTGGACTCTGATAATAGGTTATTTTAAATCACTGTGGTAATTATTTAATAAAAGACAAAGAATATTAAGTTTAAAAATGTATATTTAATATTCTAACTAGCAAATGGTTTATATCTGCCCATTCAATCACTTTACAGCCTTTTCTTATGATCCAGGTTTAATACTCTTTTTCACAGCTAGAGGATGTGCTTTTAATCTAAACTTAGCAATTAATTGCCCATTACTTGCAAAAGCCAAGTTTAGCAGGCACAGCAAATCTGCCTCACAAGGCTTCTGGTAAAATCTCTGAGAAATGTGGTCTGCAATGAGATGAAGTATCTCCTTTTAATACAGAAAGAACATTAAAATCTGGATGGGAACTGACAGGCTATTCATGAGCAGGAAACTTGAGTTGTCCAAAGAAAAACCCTGTAGGCTCACTATTTCAGGCATCTCAAGAGACGGTACAAACAGACAAAATTTATGACAGTATCCTTTACTTCAGGTTTTTTAAAGCCAAGGAATCTGAATAATCACGAGGTAACAGAAATTTGTGCAATTACCAGCAAGATGAATGTGAGCAAACATTTTGTGAGAAGTTTACTTGTTGCTTGTTCCATTGGCTGAGCTGTAAAGACACACTGTGGCCAAGTGTTGAGTTTTTGGATACAGCACTGCACACTAGTGTCCTATTAAAAGAAATTGCCTTTTCAGATTATTTTCTAGGTTTTTTTTTCTTTTCTTCTAATTTTGAGTGTGCAGTTACTGCTATGCTATACATAGCTTTTCTGTTCTTTCTTGCTTTCTACTGAAGATTAGACAGAGCCAAGACTCTCAAAAGCCTTGACCAGGTTCCAATGCCCAATGAGACTTTTAAAATACTGAATCAGATCCTTAGATTCTGTTTTGGTTTTTACTTTGATGTTCATGTTGTGTTTATCTTCATGGCTTGGCCTTCTGTCACTGGCTAGTAAGGAAAGATGTGAGATCTGGTGTTGAAGTACTAAAGAACTAGCCCATATAATCTTGTTATTGGTTATTTATGCAGCCATTATGAACTGATTGGTGCTCTTCTGTCAAGTGGAAGGTCTCTTCTGAGCTGCTGAAACATGGAACTCTTGGCCCAGTGTCAGGAAAAGTAAAGAGGAATTTCACAATTTTGTGCCTCCTGATTCTGGATCATGTGTAGAGTGATGAAAGCTTTGTTAGCTATGTATGTTCTGGAGTCTCTCTCCCAGAATGATCTCTACTAATTTAAGTGGCACACTCTGTGTGTGAAAAAATTCATTAAAAATAATGAAAAACATGTAGTTTATTCCTTATGTTTAAACTGGGAGTAATCTTTCCTGACCAAAAAAAGAGCTTTTAGATTCCCTTTATCTGGCTTTATCCTATGTGAAAAAATTGGTAAAAAGGAAGACTACATGAGTACACGTAATATATTATCTTCTAAAACTGCAGTGTAATCAGCACACTGAACATCATTATTTCCCATTTGGGAACTGCAACCTTCCATAGTAACACTGGCCCTCTGCTTCTTGCATATTTCATGGAGTTGTGGTTTGTGATTGCTTGGCCATCTGATCTCATACTTTTGTGATATATCCAGCTCAGGAAAAAAAGGTAGGGTTTCTGCTGTAGTATGCTGTCTGTATGCTAAAAGCAATTTTAAAATTTTTTATAATTCAATCAGGTTTTGATTTGACTGATAAACTTATGTCCTACCTTAATAAAAACATATTAATGTATAAAAATAAGGTCTTTGTTTATGCAGTATGGTTTATTGTTTACTTAGGCATATTTTAGGAGATGTTTGCATTTTGGGGTTAGTACTGTTACTTCTTTGATCCATGACCTGGCCTTGCTTTAAGCCATTATGTGAAACTGCTTTGCTTTCCCTCTTTGATTCATTTTAGGAAGAAACAAAAGAATCTTCTAGTACTTTATTTCCCCCCATTTAAATTTTAGAGACAGATCTTGGCTTCAGAATTTAAATGAAACCTTTCACATGTTTTCTAAAGCAGAAACTGTTTTGGTTTGAAGACAGCGGTTTGAAAGTGAACAGAGAAACCCTGCAGATCAAGTAAGGCCAAGGGGAAAATAAAAACAAAACAAGTTTAACTGCACTTCTATATGCAGTCTATTCTTGAAAGCACAAATTCATTCTGACTACTGTAATTTGCTTCATTATTTATCATTATTCCCCATGATCAGTTAACAATACGATTTGCTAATTCTAAAATCATACAGAACAGCAAGTAAATTAATGGATGCATGAGATCAGAGGCAGAAAAATGCTATCCAACTTACAAAGCCTACAACTTTTCCATTCCAGAGCTATCCTAAGGAACATGAGGTTTGCTATAAACCTGTCCTCTAACTTGAGATACTAGGAGTTCGTAAAAGCTTCTAGTTGAATTGTATCTCCTGAACACTGGACATTTTCACTTCCCTTCCATATGATTTGGTCAGCTGGTGAAAAATGACACCTCTTGGTATACATCAAGCCCTAAATCAACCTTTGTGTTTGGTATAGAGTAAGCACTGCAATGTGTTTGGGCAGTCAAGTTCAGGCACTGCAGGACAAGACTGCAAGTAGATTGCCTGATGCAAAGGCAAGGGTTTCCTCCAGGAGAATGCTGTGCTGTCAGTCATTGTCTCCTTACTGAAGGGTGCCATGATATGACCATGAAAGGGCTGTGAGCTGTTGGGGAAGAGTTTATCACGTGGCAATATCAAAGAACGTCAGCCTTAAATAAACCTGTGAAGGTATCACTGCTTTTTAAAAGAAATGAGACATGGAGATAATTTCAAGGCATTTGGATGAAAGCATGTTAAAAGTACTTGGGCCTGAAAGTTGAAATTCTTTCTGGTTTTGTTAGGGTAGTTAGGAAAACTGAACATTCATTAACTTTTTTGCTGATCTGCAGACACAGAAATAACTCCTAAATAGATTTAGGAGTGATTCCCTGCAAAGTTTTTAATGAAAAAAATCCATGTCTTTAAAACTTCAGTTACATTTTGCATCAGATTTGTCTCAGTGAAGATTCTCTCCTAATGTCCTGGTTAATCAACAGAAAATTCAGTCTGAACCGACTGAGCTTTGGAAACTGCACCAAGATCTACTGAAATGTCACAAATCAGTTAAGTCTCTGTTAGAGCGCAAATGTCCTTTTTTGCATTACAAAGTTAAGTATATTGCCCTTAAAATGTACATTCTATACATAGGTAATACACACCCTTCTATATAAAAAGTAACTTTCTCCTGAAGGAATGGGTAATCTCAGTTTTATCCTGAGTTTGAAAAGAACTGTGCTTTTTACAGGAGAGAAAAGAATTTCATAATTCATAATTTTTGACCATAGCAGAAAAAGAGATTTTTAAGGTAGAAAATATGTCAGTCTATAGACTTGCTGAAGATGTCTGACAGCTGTGGCTTGGTCTCATTTATACTGTTTTCAGCTGTGGATTATTAGAACTGAGGCAGCTGTTGCAACTGCCACACTTTTTCTTTATTTGAAAGCTGTGTCCCAGAGTTGTGTGCCTAAGGGATCAATGGAACAGACACTGGAGATTACCGGTGGGGATGTGAGGGGAGAGGCAACTAGAAGAGCCAAGAAAGTTCTGGAGAACAGATGAGTGGTTATCTCTCTTCACCATGCATTTCACTCTCCCTGATGCTTAAGGAGTGTGATACCTATGTGTTGTTTTCTGCTGATATTTATTCTCCTATCAGCTTAAGGTGCACTGCACATTTGCCCTGTTTGCTGAGTGGTTGCTGATGGCTTCACATGTAAAGATTTTTAAGAGCTACCACGCCTGAACTTATACATGGATAATATATTTTAGAATATTACCTTTGCATTTCATTTTGTACAGGAAATTCCAAGCATCTAAAGCATTTTTTTTTTTCATGTGAGTTTAGGCTGAAAAAATTGTAGGGAAAACTTCAGATGATAATTTACTGCTCAACCAGTTTTTCAAGCCAGAAGTGTAACGTAGGTTTATTTTAGTCAAAATACGTGCAACCTCCTGTGCATGGAATCACACTAATTACGGTTGTGTTCCATCAGGGGTTGCACAGCAGAAATTACTATTCTCATAGTATTTATTGTTCAACTGCTGCTTTTCAGGGTAGGCTTGCTTGAGAAACAACTTCTAGGTCTCTTCCTGTTTTGTTCTTTGCTCCATAAAAGAAGGAAAAGCAAGTGAAACCAAGGATATAACAACAAATCAGTTATAAGAAGTATGTGATACCAGGGTGTAGGGAGAATTAAAAATTATTTCTTACCTAAGGTCTATGTGTATGTAGTCAATCTTCTGCACGCTGCTGAAAGATGTATAAAAATTTCCTATTTTAAGTAGCTTTTAATGTGTTGACAAGTTCTGCTGTGTCATCCTTTATGATTAATAGAAGTTGCCTGATCAGATTTTTGCTGAATAGCAACTGATCTGTAGAAAATTGTATCTTATGTGATACGGCAGTGAAGATAAAATTGAGTATGTACTATTTTTTAATATAATGTAGATTTAGTATTTTCCATCTGTTTTAAAGCTGACCATTTGCTGAAGATCCTGTAAGAGGAACATATAAACAAAAACCTGTATGGGGCTCTTTGTAGACAGCATTTTTAGTTTTAAATATCTCTATTTGGAGACAAATCAGAACATCCTTCAGAGGTGATAACTCAATCTCTCTTTCTCTCTACTTTGGCAATACTGCTTTGCTGTCAAGACATCAGTGGTGTTTATAAACTGATTCTTTAGTATTACTTTTTGCTGGCTTTTTGTGGAATACAGTGGGCTGGAATCGCACTGTATATGCAGTGTGAGCATTTGTCAGCTGTGTGTGGTTGTGGTCTGAGTACCTCCAGCTTGTTAGGTTAACTTCCCCAGAGAAGACTCAGGAAGATATTTTAATGGGAGTTTGCAATGAGATAGAGTGGGTTGAGTCTCAACAGGGGGAGAGAACTGGAGTGATTTTTCACCCCATTTCTATAAATTTGGTAGTAAGTGAAATAGAGCAAAGGTTTTGCCTCACTCTAACAGGTGGAAGTGCTCAAATGTCATCCAAGTATTTTTCCATCCTGTGAAGCATTTTTGTGAATAGATTTCTGGCTGATTTCAATTCATATTTTTCTTTTTGGAGCTGAGATTCTCTCAGATTTTTTACAACTGTAGGATGCCTTTGAAAATCAGAAAGATGCTATCATTGTAGGCTCTGTCCCACAGCTATTAGTTATATGCTATATTGCTGGTGAAGTTTGGCTTGTTATTTTTGGTAGCCTGTGTACTTCCTTTCTCCACCCTTCTCTTTTCTTTAAATCTGAATGCGGGTAATTGCCAAAAGTGAGCTTCCAATTTTCACCGCTGGCAGGTGTCAAAGAGTTAATTCTTCACTACAGGAGCAAGTGGAGATTATTGAAAACTCCAGAATTTAGCAACTCTGTCTGCTGCCAAGATTCAAGAGCTGATCAGTGCTATTAAAAGCCACAGGATCTGTTGTGGCTATGGGAACGTTTTCTGGGTTATCATGGGCATAAAGAAGGGACAGTGATCAGAGGCATGTGAGGGCTTAAAGGATGAATAAAGAAAACTATTGTCTTGATCTGCGAGGTATTAGCATTCTCTTTGCCAAACCCATTGCTACACAGAGCATAGAGCACATGTTGACTTCTTTGCCCTTTCCCTCCCCACTCCCAATCCTTTTCAAGACTAGTATCAATTTCTAAATCTAAATTCCAGTGTGAGGTGAGTCTGGAATGAGATCTGCACCCGAAATTCACACCAAAGATAATTCTGAACTATTCTATTTTCTCTTATCTATGGACACATACAACCCACTGTCCCTTCAACATACATCTACTTGAGCTTTATTTCGTTAAGTCAACACAAACATGTTAGGCAGTTGGTTTTTTTCTGCAGGAAGAGAAGGCTCATTTATGACTGCAAACCTGACTCTTTGTTTCCACTCACACAGAAAAAAAAAATTAATCAGAATATGTATAAAATTAAGAGAGAATCTAGAACACATGTGGAGCCTTTGCAGTAGTGAATGACAGTGGTTTCACTGATTTGAATGGATGTAAAATTAATTCCCAGGGCAAATGATCCTTCATTTATGTCAGAGGACATAAAAGAGAACTTTTTTTTACTTACCTTTTGGTTTTCATATGGAAAACATAGGATCCCTTAAAACAATCCATGTGTGACATTGCCTTGGTAGCAGTGATTGGAAATGAGTATTTGAACTAATACCCAAGAGAAAGGACCTTACAGTGTCACACAGCACAAACTGTTCTGTGGTTCTTACTACACAAGAACAGTATCATGTTATGTCAGGCAAAGGCATAATTGCATTGATTGAATGGGATTATTTAAAGTGATTTTTTAATAAATACCATAGGAATTTGTTTTCGTGTTTGTTTGGATTGCAGTTTCAACTGGTGTTTTGAAGTGGCATTTTGAGTAACTTTCCATGCTGACCTATATTTGTGAAGCATAGTACATTTTTGCATCTATTCTGTTTGTAATTATTATGATTATACCATGTACTTTTCAAGGTCCAAGATTGTTTTCAACTTAAACACAATTTTTTGTGCTTAACCCATGTTTCTCATAATGTATTTCGTGCATACTGTACCAGGTTATAAAAATTGCAGAAAATAGCAGATGCAATTCTTAGAGGTATTTAAGCTCATTGGAGTTTGACTTTGTATTACGTAAAGAACATGATGTCTCCTCTGCTAAAGTTTTAACAGTATTAAGTCATTCAGCTGTCTAACCCCAAAATCAGACTCCTAGTTGCCTTAATGAAACTAACGATGTTGCACAAGCCATATCAAGAAGGTGAGTCTCTTGAAGTGGCAGGAGCAGTTTTGCCTGAGTAAAAGCCAGAAAATAATCCCTTATATACTTTGGTCTATTTTTCTTATAAGAAGAGAGAAACATAATACCATCCTAATGACTTGAGGTGACTTTATGATCTTGTATCCCATATTGCCCAAATATGAATTCTGTGCCTTTCTGTGCCTTTAGAAACTGGATGCGACAGAAAAAAGGCCAGATGAACTTTTTCCAAAGCAGTTCTGTGTTCCAAGGACCCTTCTATCTCGGTGTGTGCTTGTGCAGGGAGCGGAGCGGAGATGAAGCACCCTGCTTCTGGGTTTTTTTTGGCTCTGTTTCTTCAGAAAGACAGAGGGTTAAACTTTGTTTTCCTGGGACTTTGGTTTCTTCTTCTTCTCTTCTGGTCTTGTTCAAAACATCAGAACATCACAACCTCACCGGGAGACCTTACACCGGTGGGTGGCACGCCGACCCAGCTCCGAGGAGGAGGAGAGAGACCGCACCCACAGAAGGACTTTAAAAATCTTCCAGGTTTTCTCTCCACAGCGAGAGATTTTTTTTCCTTTGGCTTTTTTTTTTCCCTGTGTGTTTGTTAAATAAATAGGTTTTTTTCTTCACTTTCCTCCAGGAATATTTCTTTCCCGAACCTGGTGGGGGAGTTGCAGCTGCAACTGCCTTCTATCAGAAGATATTTTCCTCCAAATTTGGCCCCAAACCAGCACACCTACGCATGTAACAGCTTCTTTACTGAAGCACCTCAGGCTACCTCAGAAACTAAAATGAATTGCTAAGAAATTATTGTAATGAGAACTGATCTAGGACTGTCAGTCTTTTTAAAGAAGTATAACTTCTTTAATCACTGGCTCCAATTCTTGGAGAAAGCAGAAAACTATTAATTACATTTAAAACAAACAACAAAATTCCCTAGTTCCTAGCTTCTAAGAATGCCATTTTCATTCTTGTTTTGACTTTACCAGTAAGCAGAACTTGGCTGACATTCTGCTTTTTCTAATGCTTGCCACAATCAGAGCTGCTAACTAGCAACACATGGCATGAGAGAGAAGCCCTAAGAAAACAGTGGCAGGGTTTTTGCCTTAATTATTTGGGCATGTCTGTCACTTTGCGTACTTCTGACCTTAACATTTTCTGTTAGTTGTCCCACATCTCTCTGTCTCCTACAAGGCATGCATACCCCCATGCTGAAATAAATGCATTTGTATGCTCTGATGAGTACTTGCATAAAATAACAGACCACTAATACAGTGCCCAATTCTTAATAAGGTAGTCAACTTTCTTCCTAGTCCGGGGGAGAACTGATACCTCTGTGAAGCCCAGCTTCATATGGACACAGGGAACTTACATGAACCTGATTGCAGTGCAAATGGAGTGAACCCAGAATGAAGGACTGCAGTATCAGCCTGAAGATCACTAATCCTGTCCGAAAGATTTGGATATATTGTATGTGTCTTTGCTTCGGAAAGGAAAAAAAGATATCATAATTTCAGTACTGCCACCTCCTTGGTGTTAATTAATTCTCTCCTAAGTTTTGACAGGACATACTGGAATTTATACCATAGAGTTCTTCTCAGATATAATTTTTCTTAGCTGTGCTGGAGGGACAGTGCAGCGCTTTGGGATGACTAAATGTTAGACGGATGAGTGTGTAATTAGTGTGGTAGTTTGACTAAAGAAAGTATTCACCAAGTTCCTGTCCTTCAGACTCCTTTTGAAAAAGTAAATATATTTCTGGAGTATGTCAGTCTTTCAGTGTGCATGAAAAAAGAACACTGCAGCAAACCATGTAAAGGGGTCTACTGTATATCTCTTACAAATGTGTTGAACTGCAGTTTTATCAGGAGTCTTGATAGGGTGATAGCATCATTTAAGTACGGAGAGCTGACCCTACTGTGTCTGGGTTATAAAATTACATTTTCTTTTTAAGACACTACAAGTTTTCTTAGACATGGACTTAATTCCTCTAGGATTGGTTGCTACTAAATATTAGTTCCGTCTACTACAATTTGGAACAAAGAAATCACTTGAAGAGATCAAAATATATAATATATATTAATTATTCCTATTACTTAATCCATTTTTAAAAACACACACTGAGTCAGATATAGCATGAGAATGAAGAACACCAACTCATTTTTAACTTATGTTCTCAATGGTACTAATGATTCCCAAACTTCTTTCCCCTCTTGATTTGTTTACACTAAGTTGGTGTTGTTGAAATATAATACAAAATATTATATGAAAAAAGTCGTCAGTTACAAATCCACATTCTCAAAATGTGAATACATTATTCCCTGTTTTAAAGTTGACATGGTACAAGTTAAGGGAAAACAGCCCCTGCACACTAGTTATATAACATTTTGACTTTATAGTCAGTATGATCTTCACTTCTGCCACTCAGAAGTTAACCACTCTATCTATTTTCTTGTATTCCAAACCCAGTAAAATTCCGTGTAGAAGCTGGTTCAGTGAATGTACAGATGACATGGAAGAAAACAACTGAGTCTTGCAGGATTTCCAGAGTTTGTTAAATCAAGCAGAGAAGGGGAGGTCAGTAAATGTTACTTCACAGAAGATGCTTCAGTGCATTGCATTGTATTGTGTGGTAGGGAAGGATCTGTAGTATATTTTGCAGTATAGGGTGAAGAAGAGGCAAGAAAACCCATGTATGTGGGAGGGGGGGGAGGTGCATGTGTGTGCTTGCTGTGTAATATGTGCACATGGTGGCAATGAAACAGGGAAACATTTCTGATTTACTTGTGCATTCACCACTCTCGTTTCTGTCAGCAATTTACTATGCTGTTGTGAATTAGTATTGAACACTGACAAAATCATCCTCTCCCCAACTAATTCAAGTTAATGAGAGCTTCTGTTGTCTTATCCTGGAGAGAAGAAGGAGGTGCAGTTAAGTGGGAATATGAGAAGGCTTCCCACAAAGGACAAAAAAATGGAGGATTTCCAGCCTAAACCAAGTTTCAATTAAATAGTTGTATTCTTTTTACTAGTAAAAGGCTGTGAAGTTCGGCTAAGCCTGAAATCAAGCACCTGCTACTTCTTCTGTTCTAACCTGAGATTCTTTTACCTTGAAACTTTATGAATCTTTTCTTCAATAGTCGGTAAAGATATATAGGCATTTTTAAAATGCCATGCTGTTCCCAGTGGAATGGAGAGTTTAGGTCTGTCTGTTTTCTTCACCGTGGTACTGCTGAACATTCCTGGAGGGACAAACAGTGGCCTAAGCTCATTGACTTAGCAGTTCTCAGTTGCTGGGCTGATGCCAAGGCACAGGCTTTTTGTGTTTTTATTCTATAAATACAGCTACCTTGCTGTGATAAAGCTAAGGCATAAACTCCTTTTACATTGGCTCAGAAACGCCCTCTTGTTTGTCCAGTGTCCAAGTTTGAATGTTGCTGAGCCAGTGTCTCTGTCTGGTTTGTTTGACATCAAGGCACAGACTTTTTACAAAGTTTTGGCTAAGTAATTACTAACTGGGATGATGTCGCAACCCTTTTCACTCACTGGATCATCAGAGTCTCCTTTATTTGTAGCTTGATGTCAAGGGACATGTGATTTAAACATGGGAACTGTTTTGCCCTGGTAAGCTGCTTTAGTGTCAGTAGCCAGACTGCTATAACAGGTTCCCATCTCAAAAAAGGAGCTGCTATCAGAGCACTTCTGTATTTTTTTGTGTTACTGGCTCAGCATTTCCCACATGTCACTTTGATTTCTATGGTTAGGCCTCTCCTTGTAGGATTACTGGCTCAGTAACCTAATTTTATTCAGCTGGTGTCAAGATCTAGTGAACAAGAAAACTCAGTTGCCCCCAGTACGACAGAGCTGGTCTCAAGGCACAGGTTTCACAGTACACTGTTTGATGTGCTAGGACACAGACACACTTGGACACAGACATCTTCAGCTGCACAGGACAAGAGTTCTTCAACAATCCCATAGTTCACCTGTTACAGAGAGCTTTATCAGGTCCTGAGGATGATTTTTTTTTTTTTTTTCTGATTAGACCACTGCTTTTAAGACTTTGTACCACCACACAGGCAGCCAACACCGTTGCCACACTCTGGCAGACAACTGTGCATTTGGAATAAATATAATATTTTCAGTTTCAATACCAACAGCTGGACCCTGGTACCTTGAGTTAGACCTTTCTTCTGTATTTTTATGATTTCACTTTTTCTGCGACTCTGCAACATAAAGTTCAGTGTTCAAATGGATCTACATGCTCTGACACTAGTTGTACCCATACTGCATCATATGAGGATGAGTATATGCCTCACATATGAAAGCTGATCTGTGGAAGCAGACATAGGTTTCAAAAGAAATCTAATTTAAAACTGTGTGGTTACTGTGGCAGTGGTTTGTGGGAAATAACAAGATGATAAAGCTGGAAGAAGACAGCAGGTAAGATGTTTGGCTCTTACAGTATTAGTGAGCAAAAAGCTTACCTCAGCGTACCGTAATTACATTATTCCCTTTGATTCAGTACAGGTTGTACATGTACAAACAAAAGACCTGACATTCCATTTGGTCAGAAAAGGAACAGGGGCCTTGTTTGAAGAAAGCATTTTTTTGCATCATGTTATTAAATGGAACACTTAATCAGCTTCTTTGCCAAAAGAAAGCTTCCCATTATACTTATTATATATAAACTATATAATAGAAGAAAAGCATAGAGGAAAACTGAAGTATTGTAATGCTGAATATACTCTCCATGGTTCATTTATATGCTAGTCTAAGGTACAAAGAGCAGACTGAACCTTCATGTTAGAAAATGTAAGTTTAGCTAGGGCTATGTGTTCTGGTAGGTTTGAGTTTCAGCTTTTGTAAACAACTCAAGCAATTCCCTGAATGGTTTTGTCAGTCGGCTTTCTCCCTTGTACTTTTTCTGAGCTTTTTCCAGGTTTAGTATTATTTCACCAAAATAAATTACATCATGGAAAATAAGAAATACTGTCCTGTGAAGCTGGCTTCAAAATATAGTTCACATTAAGTTTGTATGAAATTACATAGGATTAATATAAATCTGTTCTAGATCTTACCAGCTAATTCTGTTTGGCTCTTTCCAAGTCTGCTTTGCTCAAAGGAGGCAGAAAGACTGGGAAAATTGTGTATCAGTCTAGTTAGAGCCAACTAAACTCTGGTTTGCCTTCAGAGAAACAAAAAAACCCAAAGTACTGCATGCTATCCTTTATTTTACTTAAAAGCGCTTGGTAGTATTATTTTTGTATACTTATTCTAAGCAGAACATCTACGTGTTTTACTGTGTCAATCAAATGATAGTAAGGCATATATTCAGCAATACTGACTGACATAATTGTGATAAGTTAGTGGAACTTACTACTGATTTACGCCAGCTGAGGATCTGACCTTTGCCACCTTGCTGCACCAAAGAGAAAATATTCAGACTGTGAGAAGTTGGGACCAAGATACCTAAAACGAAATGGCTAACACTGTGAACCTCTTTCTGACTTCGGTGGCATGCATTTCTTTGTGTAGTCACTCTCTGTTGTGTAAATCATTTTTAAGAGGAGAATTATCTCCCTAACAACAAATCTGTGAAGTTAGGTGTAGGCTTGGAATAGAAATGCACAAGAATTTGGATTGAATTTGCTAAAATAATCCATGCTTTTACATAGATCATAGAACATAGGGTCAAAATAGGATGGCATATTGTAACAGGTGAGAGGAACCATAAATACACACTTCTAAATAGCTAAAGAAATTGTTTTTGCTGAGGCAGTGGTAGCATACCTTTTGGGTGTAAAGAAAGTATAGCTGTAGTATTTATGTCTAACCTTTCAAATAAATGCATTTTTTTAGTGTCCTAAAACTTTCAGATGCTACCATTTAGTTATTCTGTAAGCACAGCTTATTAGCCTCTGGCACCAAAGGAAATGGTACAGCAATTAGCCTACATGGGTAAAATACTATCTTCCCCTCCCTTTCGCAGAGGAATTAGAGACCAATGTAACTCCTCACACATGCACGCTGTATATTGTAGTGTATTTATTAATGCAGGCTGTATATAATATTAAGTGTATTTATGAGTGCCCTGTGGGCACACCCTTGCCAGCATAAAATCAATCCCAGAGCTGTCACATTTGGGAGATACAGTTTTTCTGTCTTTTCTGGGGGTGTGTGGCAGGCCTGCTGGAAGTTCACAATGGATTGGTGCTTAGCATATGATAGGATTGTCCAGTTTGACTGTGGAGAAAAGAACAGGGCAAGCAGAGAAAGTAAGCATCTTGCATTTAAAAAGAGTAATTACAGTTTATGTCTAATTATTAAGACAGATATTCTGATGTGGAAGAAAAAGGGCATTTGCCAAAAAGCAGAAAATACTTCTTCAGCAGTAGCTTGCTCAAAACTGCATAGTGTGCAGATTTGTATGTAAAGGCACTATTAAAGTACCTAAACTCATATACGCATGCAGAACATACCCACCCACCACTCTTCCTGTAGAAAGCTCTTAAAGGATCCCAGTCATAATGGGACTTTGTTCACGTTTCAAATAAATGCAATCACATTTCAAATCAAAAACTCAAGGGCATGTATATAACTATTCCTGCATTGTTGTTGAAACAGGTAACAACAAAGGTTTCTTTTATTTCCTGATTATTCATTTTCCTTCAACAAGTAAGCAACATGTGTACATTTTAAATGAGTATACATTTTAAAAAGGAAGTCAGGAGTAACTGAAACACTTAAGTAAGGCAATATCTGCTAGAGATTATCCGATTCAACAGAAATAATCTTTCCAGTTCTTACAGTATATATATTATGGTTGAATGGTTGCCTTAAGGTCAGGCAGTGTGCGTTCTGACTAAAATTTTTTTCTGACCTTGGATATTCAAAACATAGAGTTAGCACACATTTGGAAGCAGGGCCTAGAAAAATCACTGGATTTGTCAATCTCCTCCCATGTAATTTTTGGCGACAGAACAGAAGATATTTAATGAAAAAAGATCCACAGGAACAGCCATATGCCGGAAAACATCAGGCGGAAGCACCCAGACAGTGTTGGCTTCCTTGCCTCTGCCCTTACTTCTTCTGATCCTAAATAACAACACCTTAAGTTTTTTACGTGCCTACTATTTCACCCTGCCTCATGACATTATTTTGATAGATTCTTTGTGTTCTGTATGAGAATTCTACTTCCTCTGGTTCTGTTGCTCTGGGGTCCTGAATTGATAGATGAATATTTTAACTTCTCACAAAAGAAGATGGGCAACTTTACTGTAAAAATTTTATTTTGTAAAAACAAAAACTGAAGAGATTATTTGATGGAGAGGTTATATGGTTTGATGTAATACATCATGTGAAAAATAAGAAATGCTACCCTATTTTCCAGAATAGAGGCTTAATACCTTTCTCATGCTTATACAATCTGCATGTAATATTTTATGTAATATTAAACTTGGTGTATGTTTCTGTTGATCCTGGTGGAAAAACCTTTTCATATTTGGAGAAAAGTCAAAGAACATAACAAGGCAAACAAGACTATTCCTGTCCTCCGTTTCTGAGATTTTAGTGGATAATTATGTGTTCAAGATTGTTTTGTTTGGGATTAAGAAGACAAGACTTGATCCATCCTCTCTTCGGGCAAAAGCTATATGGCAGAGTATATCTTTATACTTGTACCACATTTGGTTTGGGTTTTTTTTTGGTTCCGTGTCATGAGTGTGTTACTGTTCAGTAGTAGTAAATTATCCTTAAAAATTAGGACAGATACACAGATTTCCAGAGACAAGCAATCACACACGAAGAGCAGCAAATCTCACTAGTGAGAAGCATGTTTGCTAATGAACTTTTAATTGAAAAAAAGCCTACCAGAAACCCTCCTACTTTCTATCTAGTTTTGAAACTTGCTTGTACTCATTTTCTAACCACTCTGTTTTATGCTTGGGAAATGCAATTTGTACTTGATGAGAATCTCTGCAGCTGCTGCTTGCCCTCTGAATTTTCAAGGTGACTCTCAGTGTTTATTCTCAGCATGTAATTTGGCATTCATATGGACATCTCAAGAGACTATATCCTCAAGGGTTTCATTGGTAGGTAGGATTCATTGGTAACCTACAATATTGAATTACATTGTCATACAAAAGCAGAAAAGGAGTTCTCAAAAGGGAGCATGAGGTAGCTGCCACTGTAAATTGAACAATCCTGGAGTGCCACGGTGACCGCTTGACCGCCCGGGAGCCAAGCAGGCGGCTTGCTGTGTGAACGTCCAGACTTCGTGGACAGGCAACAGCTTAGGAGCCAGATCTTCAGCGCTAGCTCTGTGCTCCCTGCAAGGAACCAGCTCCCTGCAAGGAACCTGGTATACAAGGGCGATAGCGAGGACAAAGGAGGAGAGGGACTCTTAGGTAGCAGCAATCCATGTCTTTATTCTCTGACCCGGTGCCAGGAGAACAGAGAGACCAAGAGGGGGTGCTACAGAGAAGGCAAAGAGCAAGGGTGTCAGCAGCTTTTGTATCGGGGTGGAGAAGGGAGGTGCAATGGGACAAACCAATAGGGAAATGACATGGGGTGACAGACAACCAATCTCAGGGCTATAGAGGAGGGTTCAGTTCAAACGGACCAATGGAGTACCTAACTGAACAGAACTTTCTAGACATTAATTACAGATGCAGTAAGGGTGATGCATAAACATAAGGGGAAAAACCAAGGAGGAACTTAGGCTCTAAGAAGCCTCTAGAATGGGGGAGTGAACTGGGTTAGAATGACGTCCAGGGGGATGTGTCTCAGACTGAGGAACCACCCATGGTATCCTCCTCAGGCCCGCCCTCGGACCCACTGTCCTGGGCGGGGAAATCCACCCAGTTGACGTCATCATAGATCTTCAGCCCAAATGTGGGCTGGGCTACTGCAACACTGGAGCATACCCTAGGCTACCCAAAAGTCTCAAGTTACTTTGGCATTTAACAGTGTATCCCAGTCAGAGCTGATGGACATCACTTTCAAAAGGAAGATTTATCTATTGCAGTAAGGTGGATTTCATGTTCGTATGGTGTAACTTGGTTAAGTGCTAAACTTCTTGCTTGCACTCCATAATAATGTGTTCATGTCAGTGTAAGCAAAGACCAGTTAAGAGTCTAGGGTATAGAATCACAGAATCGTAGAATGTACTGAGTTGGAAGGGACCCACAAAAATCATCAAGTCCAACTCCTGGCCCTGCACAGGATGCCCCAAGAGTCATATGGTGTGCCTGAGAGCACAAGAACATGACTAATAAACAGCAGTTTATAATTTGTAACTGCAAGGTTCATTTCTAAGATAGTGTAATTGGTGTTTTGTTATTATAGCTGAACCAAAGGCAAAACTACTCAAAACTCTCTTCAGGTGCTTTTTTTTTAATTCAACACAAGGATCTGTTTTGATTTTTGATTTTAAAATTATCTTAAATTGTTGCCGGTTTGGCCAGTGCTC
>VXBT01008103.1:353-26831 GCA_013400235.1 Oriolus oriolus | reverse complement strand
AGAATTAAAAACATTGAAGAACACTGAAAATCAAGGCAACACCCTGCCCTCCTGTGTATTGAGTCACCTTTCAGATCCGATCCCACACTGCATGTCTCTTGCAGATATTTCTTAGCATTTATTACAAAAATTACACTTTCAGCATAGAAGCACAAAAATTCAATTTGGACAAATAAAGCAAAAAGGAAAAAGCCCTCTCTGTTCAACCCTGAGTTTTTTATGTTTGACTGAGGACTGGCATTTTTTCCTGAACTGTTGATTGTGTTTATGTGCATGCAGCTTTTCCCAAAGTGTAGACTTAGCAGTTAATGGAGTGACTCCAACACAACTGGCTGCTCTCCAGCACTTCCAGGCTGGAGAAAAAAGCTTTTACGAAAGAAAGAGACACATTCCTTCCTGCCTGAAGTTTGCTGGGTAGCAGAGGTTCACTGGCAAAGGGTGTTTGGACTTATGTGGGAACTGAGAATAAAAGTATTGCTTAGAGATCTCTGGCTACTGAAATAAGTGTTACTCTTTTCTACTCAACAGTAACGTCCCCTTGGTGGGCTACCTTGCTGTACTCATATGCTGAAAAAAATTTAGAGTAAGGGGGGTCTTTGAACTATGCAATAATTAAACTAAGACTGAGCAAAGGAAGAAGAAACACCCAGTCAAAGCAACCTTGACCTTGGAATAACTCGTATCATCGCTAGGTTCAATTTGGCTCAGTATTTAGAAAAAAAAAGTATAAAAGGAAAGCAATAATCTATCAGATTGAGCGTTGAAGAGATGATGTTATCCTACAAGGTGAAGTTGTGGTTGGGATCTCTTCTTCATCTTATGAAACTGTGCTGGCTGTAACTCCTCTTAAAGCAGTATCAGACAAAAACATTGGAAAATTTGGTTTCTTGCAACCCTGCATTCCTGAGTTCCTAGAATAAATCAAAGGCAAAAAGGAGGAGGGAGGCAGGAGTGAAGCCTTAAGAACCAGGGGAAAAGGAAAATGGAAACAGATGAGCAACTTGAAAAACAAAGGCCCCAAAGCCAGTTTTTTACACCAGCTGGGAACACTGTGGATATACCACCCACCTGTGTGATCGATGTCCCGTGGCAGTGCACAGTGTGGTCCCAGCCTGCAAATACTGACACGCTCACACAACCATTTACATTTTATGGCCTGGAAACAATAGTAATGATAATAAGAGAAATTCCTGTAATATAGCAAACTAATATTGGTAGCAAACTGCTCAATAATACCTTTTCCAACAATGTTACGGAGATAGGAGAAAGCCCTAACAAATTATGTGCAAGAGTATAAAAATAATAAATTAAATTACAAGTGAGCAGCAACTCAATATTTTGCATGAAAAATCAATTTTCTCTCTCAGCTCTTGTAATACAACCAGCAAAAGAAGAACCCAGAATATTATCTCCTCAGAATCCCAAACTGCCCAAGTGGGGATCTTACTGTTATTTTTCTAAGCCACTAAAGTGTTTTCCTTTTGTACTGGGTTTTGCTTTGCATTTCTCCTTTTACCCTCTGCTGTCTTGGTGACCTGCTAACTTTAGAGGTGGAGCTGATAGTGCTGCCTAATTTCTAGTCAACAGTCAATGTCTATTTGACATTTTGAGGCCTGTTTTCCCTGCTTATGACTTTGCCAAACTCCAAGTGTTTCAGGTGAGTTTTACCATTCCAGTTATCAGGCTTAGACAGGGTATTTTTGTTTAATTTGTGAATTTCATTTCATTCCATGGGAATCCACTCTTCCTGTAAAAAAAACAGTGGGAAAAGATGTGGACTTAACCTGGGAAAAGTAAACACATAAACTTAGTGCTCCTTTTGTTGAGCAGTGCCCAAATCCTTCCTTATGATTTGTATCCTGAAATTCATGAGAGAGAGCTTGCTTGATGGAATAAAAGCCTTTTTTGAGGAACACAAAGTTTTGGCAAAATTTAGCCCAGTTGCAAAATCTTTAAAAAATCCGTTTGTACATGTATGGATGTACTAGTTTGAAAGGAAGCTAGTGAGAGACTCCAAGTAAGAATTACAATTTAATAGGAAAATTAAAATAAATGCTATAGTACAGCAACACTGACAGAGTCGGGATACAACCTGATACCCTGCTGGGCAGGGTGGTGTTAGCAGTCCAATTAAATGGTGGCTGCAATCCTGTTGAAGTGATAGATGTGGTTCTGTTGAAGCAGTGATCCTGTAGAAGGGTCTGGTCTTCCTCTGAAGGTCCAGTGGTGGTTATGTAGCTCTTGTCTTCTGGGAATCCAATAGGTGAGGGCTGACTGTGGTGCTCCAAACTTCAGATTATATCCAGGTAGGAATGCTTGGTTCCTCCCCCTGGGTGGAGCATCTCACAGTGGGATGATGTAATTTTAGGAGTCATTCAGTGAGGCTAGATGGCCCATTAACAGAAGATATCCCCTGGAGGGAGTTATCAGGGATGTGTCATGGAAGAGACAAAGAACACTGCCCCACTTGGTTTTAACAGATGATGATAGAATACATAGTCTGGTTACATCTTACATTGTAACCTAAGACAATGGACAATTCTTTCTAGGCTTCACAGCTCATTTCTTTAACTATTTTATCCTCACTGAGGCTGATGCAGGAGAGACTAAGCAGAATACTCCCTGAGACTGCAAGCTTAAGCAAAGATCTCAGGAAAAGTGTTTGGAAATGGCACCCTGGAGCACACTTACCCAGCATGACTGGAAACCCAGATGGGAGAGGACACTGGCTGATGAACCAGGAGCTGGGGCTCAGAAGAAACCTGTGACTGGACCAAGGGTGCAGAAAATAAGACTAGTTGACGCTGAGAAAAAATTAGGTGGAGATGGCTAGGACACAAAGACTGGTGACCCAAAGCCAGGAATCATAGAATATCCTGAGATGGAAAGGACCTCTAAGGATCATTGAGTCCAACTCCTGGCCCTGCCCAGGACACCCCAACAATACCACCCTGTGCCTGAGAGCGTTGTATGCTCCTGGAGCTGTGGCAGCCTTGGGGCTGTGACCATTCCCCGGGGAGCCTGTTCAGTGCCCCACCACCCTCTAGGGCAAGAACCTTTTCCTGATATCCAGCCTAAACCTCCCCTGACACAGCTCCAGCCATTCCCTCAAGTTCTGTCCCTGGTCCCAGAGAGCAGAGATCGGAGCTGCCCCTTCATTGCCCCTCAGGAGGATGTTGAAGAGCAAGGAGGTCTCCCCTCAGTCTCCTTATCTTCAACTGAACAAGCCAAGTGCCTTCACTAGGGAAATGTTCATAACATGGCTGGAAGCATAAGAAATGAAAAAGCACGTGATGGTGTCTTCTAGGATGGGATGGAAGAGAGCTCACATCCCAGGAAAACCAAAGAACTTTCATCCCTGTTAAAGATCAAAGTGACCATCAGTACAATGCTGAGCAACAGATTTTTTTTTTTTTTTAAGAATTTGCTACTAAAAAACCTTATGTGATTTCATAAATGCATGAAAAGGACATTATTAAGGTCAAAAAAACCTACTGTGAAGAAGTCAGAAAAATGCCCTTGAGTATACAACAGTGATAGGGAATTACACTGCCTTTGTTTTGCCTTTTATTATGTCTTTATTTGACTTTATAACCCTGGTGATACTTTTTAGTGCAGCTTGTGCATCTGTTTATGTGTGTGATACTCACCAGTGCAGATTTTACATGGGCAGACTCAGAAATATCCTCCACCTGACATTGGAGATGGCAACCAGGCTGTGTTCAAAATTCCACTATTGGACTCAGCAGGTCAGAGACAGGGAAAAAAAAAAAAGCAGCACAGCAGGTAAAACATCTCCCACAAAAGTGGTCCCTTTAGACCTCCATCCAAATCCAATTAAAACTTTGCAAAAGCATCATTCTGTAGCCCTTTCTCTGGAATTCATTTCAATTAGCTTTGGATCAGGGCATCAGTAAGATTTTTACCCTGCCAGGTGGTATTTTTTCACCAGTGCAGATTTCCCACAGAGAATATCAGAAAGCCATTGACTAGCCATTGAGCAGGGGAAAAGGGGCCACTCAGAGACTTTGTCTCTTTGGATCTTACACATTCCTGCTGAAGCTTTCATCTTGTCACTGAGTCTGCAGTGCTCCCCATTTTTCTCTTGAAAGCCAGCAATAAGTTTCCTGGTGCAGTCTTGACAGGAATTGTTTTCAGGGGAGCTAATAAATGATGGCTCTAGCTGAAGGCCATGCACAGCTGTAGGCACACATTGCTGCTACTAGTGTTAGAAGGTTGCATAGTGTTAGAAGGGGTCACATAAACATAAGCTGAAAGAAATGTTTTTATCACACCAAAGTTGATGGGATGTAAGCCCAGCTGATGCTGTTTCCCTGGTCCTAGAATTATGAGCCAGACATGGTTAAGGGAAAAAAAGGTTTTTTACCTTGGTATTTAACAATAAGGACCCTTATGGTACACAATTTGTCAAGGTAGAATACGCCGCAATGCACACCTGGTATACCATGTATACAATTTTTACAGACCTTGCAAATTAGCATATCTGACAAGGATTCCCCAATTAGAAACTTTAATGAATGGCATGACATCTCCCTATTATAAAGTATTCCCCCCCAGATGGGGCTTGAACCTAGTTTACAAAATATGTTCCAGAGAGAGAAGGTTGAAGCCTTGGTTTCTCAAGATAGCGGAAGGCTTTCTGGCCTCCAAATGTGAGGCCTTCAGGATGTTTGATTTTCTTGCCTAGCAGAATACTGGGACTAAGCTAAGATACCAGGCTAAAAAATTACAACTATGTATGCTAAAAATACTGAGAATACATAAAAGGTATATAAAAAGAAAAGGCAAAAAATCATCATGGCATCACAGTTTCTATCATCAGGCTACACCTTATATCCAGTACAATATCTGGGAAAATAGGTATTCCCTACTTCTTTACATTGCTAAAAACTTGTAAGCTACAAAATCTTCTGCTGATGCCCTGGAGGAGGAGCAACAATGAAAGCACCAATTCATGTCAGAAAATGCCCTGCTGTGTGAGATGAAACAGAGAAGCGCGGCAGAAAAGGCAGGGTAGCCCTAAGGTCACAGGGTGAGGGACCATAAGCAGTGCCCCACCAGTCCCTGGAGGAAGGTCTGTTGCCTGCCTTGGACTCACTTGTGCCTCTGGAAGCAGCTCCAGTGCTGAGTTACTTGTCTGGGCACTTGGGCTACCTGAGTTCACTTGGCACCTCTTGATTTCATAGGTGCCTGTCCCAAATCCACTGCCACTGGATGCATTTTGCTGGAGGGCTGGCTCCAACTCCAGAGGATAATGGAGAAGGCATACGCATATGCCCATTTGCCCCTTCTCCTCCAGCTGGGTTTTGTGGAAGCAGTGAGATACACATCCCAGCACAGCAGCTGCAAAACCTGGAGGAAAATGATGTCTTTATGATTTGGGTGTGGCACCCGCCACCAGCAAGGCAACACTGGTGGCTGCACTGCCATCCAGACCATGGGCATGCTCCAGATTAAGCTGGGATGGTATTCATGATCCAGACCTCCAATTTTCATCCTGAACTGGAAACATTCCCAGAGAGTAAGAACAGCCTCCAAGGGGGTTGTGGCAGGTCATGCAGTGAAGAAAGCCTCTTGTCTATACACCTAAATCCACTCAATAACAGGCTCCACCGACACTGGAAAATACTTAGGGGTCTGCAACTGGAAAATGTTGAAAACTCACTGATTTAGACTGATCAAGCAATTGCTCAGCTTCAACAGCAAAACAAAAGCCACAAAAGTGTTGTGGAAGTGGAGTGATGCACTTGCAAGCAAAAGCATCGGTCAAGACAAAGTCAAATGAGCCACTTCTAGAGCCTCTGTCAGGTCAGAAAATAAGGGCCTATTTTAACTAGTGTCCTAAAGCCCCAGACTGTGTTGATGTCCCTTCCTGTTCAGTCATAGCAGCTCCCCACTTTCTGGACATTTATAATGAGAGCCATGAGGGCACTCTGATCCCTTAGGAAACTTGCACTCAACAAGTACAATGTTCTGGCCTCAGCAGTATCATTACACTCTTTGCAGAGGCAGGTCCGTCATTCCAGGGCTGCCGTAAGAGGCATTCACCCTCCAGGCTCCAGAAGAAATCCAAGTTGTCAACCCCTTTCAGAAGGCACCAGGGTGAGAATGAACGCAGGGTGGTAAAAGCATAATTATCTATTTGCAAAGGTAACAGTTGCAGTTTCTGCCATCAGATTTCATGCATGAGCATCTATTCCAGGGCTGTGGCATCTAATACCCGGCAGCTCCACTGCTGCACAAGGATGCATGCATGAGGTGAGTAGGGATGTCAGAGGAGGAACTGCACCCTCAACTGAGCAGCTGTGCTGCCCTTCTGAGGACACAGGGAGAAGCTGAACTTAATGGAGATGTTTTTTTGCCCAGTTGGCATCACATCCATGCTGCCATGACAGGCACAAGGACAAGTGCAATCCTGCTATTGACACAGGGTCCCAGAGCAAAGCCATCCCAGAAGACAGCACTTGTAGAGACCCCTTCAGCAAAGTCATCCCTCAACACCCCATGTTCAACAGCAGAGACGGAAAACATCCTGTCTGTTCCTGAACACCTGCAGGATTGGGACAGCCCAGTCAGTGACTCACATCCAGCCTTTCTACTTATAAAAACCCATAAACAACTAATCACACTTTTCCAAAATTGGCATTTTTAAAAATATCCAAGACAGATGCTTCGTCTGTTCTGCAGCAGTGTCACCCAGCTTAAGTAAGTGGGCAGAAATGGCAGAACCAGAAATTCCCAAACAAGGGCCATTTGGGGCCAATGTCACTCAGATATTTCCTTCTTCTCTCACAGTTTATATGGATTTGGAGTTTGT
Organism: Oriolus oriolus; assembly: GCA_013400235.1. Lineage (NCBI taxonomy): Eukaryota > Metazoa > Chordata > Aves > Passeriformes > Corvidae > Oriolus > Oriolus oriolus. The sequence goes on along the minus strand of VXBT01008103.1, from coordinate 19,993 downwards.
TACATTTTTGGGTTTAATTTGGCTGAATTGCAAGAAGAGGTGTGAACTATTTTACAGTTACATGCTCAAGTCTTTGTTTTGAAAGGGCCAAAGTGACCATCCGTGAACTCTTGAGGGACCAGGAGGAGCAGATTCACGTCACAATTAAGTGTCCCTTTCTGCGTGAGAAATAATACCTCTCAAATCAGCCAGCTAAGGCTTAATGAACACTCAGAAGCCAGAATAAACTTAATAAGCCTGAACTGATGAAGACAGAGATAATCACAAAAGAGAAAGTTCTGCTCCTGTGGTGAGATGAGCCCAGGTGTGATCACCACAGCACCAGCAGCAGGGGAACCTCTCCCCAAAGCATCCCACAGGCCAGAGAAGAATCTCACTGCTCTGGGGAGCTACAAGCTCCTCAAAAGTGCCCTAAAACAGATTGTACTTAACCAGCTCACAGCCCATCCGAGTGAGAAACAGAGCTTACTTGAGTTCACAGTTCAGGTTATAAAACTTCATGCTTCTAACAAAAATATTCCCCAGAATAATGCCTGGGGCCCTGCCACTTGACAGTCTCCAGGTGCACACTCCAGTGAAAATAACCTGAGGATATAAGGGAAGAGGAAAAAGAGGAAATCTCTTCATAATATTATATATTTTTAAGTGTTTCCTTATTTTAAATTGATCTGGTTCCCAAACAGGCAAGTCCATCAAAAATAACAGTGTGATTAGATCTCCCTTGCTTTTGCTTTTCTGTTTGCTGGAGCCCTGTTCAGCTCCATTATTTTGTCTTGTTATCCTCTGACCAGGTATGGGAAGAAATAACTGTGTCTTGGAGAGGGATCTTCCTCCTCACTAATGCAGGCAAGGCTCTGGTGAAAGTTTTCAAATCATGGGAAAGGGAATTTCAAAGCAGTAAACAGTAGTTTGTTACAGCATTTTTCTTAGCATTGAATTTTCTCTGAATGCTGCCCGTGTATTGGAATACATTCCCAAGAATTGCTAACAGAAAGATGGTTCCTCAAAACAAGGAGTGCTGACATGCAGAGTAACTGCAGCAATGCAAACATCATTTTGTCTTGTCGTATATAAACTCTTCCACTAAAAATAAATTTTTGTATGTTTACATGCTCGATTCCTTCACCTTGAACTTCTTCTCACAGCCAAAACCAAATACATTCCAGATTTTCCTTATGGATCAAAACTTAATCTCTTTTTCAAGTCACACCAAAAATATATCTGACCCAATTACCACTGAGATGCTCAATCAGAAATCAGCTGGGGAAAGCAAGATGAATAACATTCTGGATCAAACGCGTAATTAAGGGGTACTAAATACAGCTGGCCATAATTTTTCAAAGGAAGAGGATTTTGTATAGCTTTTTGTAAATCAACATCTTTCAGTATTTTTTATGTTATCAAAATTTTTGGGTTTTTTACTGTCTCACATATTTTGAATATAGCTATTTCTACCAAAGCAGCTAGGAACTCTTAAGAAAAAAAAATTTAAAGCAAGTTTTCAACAAGAAATTTGTTTTCAAGTACAGTTTTTTTTTGTGGACTGTAACCCCTCTCTCCTGGAATTACAACTTTATCAAAAAAGGGAAGCATTGAATTTTTCTCTGAAAACTTTTACCTAAACTTACTTGCTTTTTTTCTCTCTCTCTTTTTTTTTTTTTAATCCCAAAAATGTCTTTCAAGTAACAATTATTTTTCTGGTTAGATCAGTAATCTCTGCTTAACTGACATCTACTTGCAAGGAGGTTATTTACAATTTTGAGTTGATTGTCAGTACTTTCATTTCGCCAGCACTCTACATTAAACTCTACTCTTCTGGTTGGAACACTCAGAAGTTTTCCTTGCCCTCCTTTATGTGTGGGTGATATTTGGTCATGTTTTGCCATTTGACTGCAACATGAACAGAGTACATTATTTTTATTAGTTCTTCATTCAAGAAACAGAAGTTCACATTGACTGAAATGCTGATTACAGTTAAGTTGTTTTAGTCAGAAGAAATTCCTAATAGAACTTCCTTTAACCTGTTCAGACTGGTCTTAGAGTTTTGTTGGAAGCAAATTTAATCATGAAGACATGAAATCACATAGAAATGTTTTCTGTTGTTTTAACTGAAGTATCTCCTTTAAGTGCCACCTTGACATTAACATAGTTTGATTTCTTTGACTCCAAACTATTCTTTTTTATAGCTTGTTTGCACTTTGAGAAGGAAACAAGTTATTGGCAGAGATCTAGCCTTTGTAGCACATGTGTGTATCTGCATATCTGTATGTTAATCCATGAATTTTCACCTACTCTGGGAAACTGATCTTGGACCAAATCACAGGAATGCACATGGATGGGTACATGGCAATGATGTTCTTGCTAAGCTTCTAATTCATTTAGATGAGAAAGATTTTTCCATCATTATACATATCGTGCCAAAGGAAACTAGTTGACTTGTCCCACCCCAGACAGGATGGCATTTAGATCTTAACCTCATTAATAAATTTAATTCAGTAGGATGGAAGATATTAAATATTGAATTATCTTTATGTGTTTTATGGTCTTCCACCACAGCTTTATTTCACTATCAGTTTAGAAAAATTGTTTCAGCTTTACAACTTACTTTCTTATCACTGAATATGATAAGCTACAGATTTTGCTGTAGAGAATTCAGGTTCTTACACTATCAGTCTTACTGCAGCCCATGTTTAGAATTAGTAACATCAGAAAAAAAGAGGAAGTGGGACTTACAGTCTCAGATAAATTAGGACAAAATTCCATGAGACTGATATTCAAACAAAACTTTTTCAGAAGACATGGAAAATTCTACTCATTTCTGTTTTCCTCTCTCCTGGGTGCAGAATAAACAAACTTCAGCAACTGATACAAGAGAGAATCTGTTCAGATGCTCCTTTGGTGAGCAGAAAGCAGCAGAGTCCTATGGAAATTAAAGCATTTCTTTAGTGCTGCAAGATGTATTGAGAAGGAATTTGGGAAACAAAGCACTTGGAAGCAGAATAAGGGGACAGGCAGGCTAAAGAAATGAAGTTATCAAAACATGACAGTACAGTAACAAGAGGGATATACACTAAGCTGATGAAAAGCAACACAGAAATAGGAACGAAAACTGCTTGTCAAATTTAACTACTCGGTAGGCAAGCGTTTGGGTGGAGATTCTCCAAACAGCAGGCATCTGCTGAGAGAGCATTTGAACTTCATCGCATGGCTGAAACCCCTCAGCGTTAGCTGAGCTAGCCTGTCTCTCTGAGCAGCACAGGGAGCACAGGATTGCCAATATGAGCTCTGAATTTTCTGGCTTTTGTGAGTTCCATTATTTTATCACTGTAGGTTTTGTGTCAGTATTTTTTCCACATATAGAGATTATGATTCTGCTCACAGAGTTGCAACAAGTGAAGAGAAAACTGGCTGCCCTGGCAGTATTCCCTCATATGCTTTGTGCAGCTCCTGATTGCATTCTCATCTCTCCCACAGCAGTCCCCTGTGCACAATGAGCAAAAAATACAGGCAGCAGAAAAACCACTGCCAGAGCACCAAGTTTTGACCAGCCCCTTGATTGCCCGTGACACATTTGAAGTGAGGAGAGGTGGTGGGTGGTCTAACGGTGACTGTTGTTGGCCCGTGAATACAAATTTAATGTTTGGGTGTCCTTAGTGCTGTGGAATTTTATTTTTTTTTTCTAGTGGCGCTGACTTTTGAAGGTGACTTTTCTTGAGCAGCCCATGCAGAGCCATTGCCTGCTGGGAGGCAATTGGCAGGAATTAGTACAGGTTCCCATGCATGGGAGCAGCTCGGAGCTCCTCACCCTCCAGGCCAACTTGGGAAGACTCCTCTGGCAGGGCTGCAATGTGCTGCTCAGCTCTTCTGCACAACATAATTGAGACTTAGGCAAAGTCAGATTTTTGCCTGGGCAGTGGTTAATTTAAAGCTGACTTTTCATGCTAGTTACTGTCTCTGCATAATGGATAAGAGCACTTTAGTTCCCCTCCTTTTTGCTGCTGATCAATTGATCTGAAACATTGGTGTGGTCATTATGCATTTAGCATCTTTGGGAACCAGAGCTGAAAAGTAACAATTTGTACATGTTTCAGTTCCAGTAATTGTAAATTAGTCATGGGATATACAGATTCACCATGCCAGTAATTCCAAGATGAACTGGTAAGATCAACAAAATTATTTTAAAGTTTAGTAGCATCACTGTGTGTTCAGCATCAACAGTTCATGCTTAGACTATCATTACCTGATTTTGAAGGGGCTTAAGAGACAAGTGCCTATAGATGGAGCAGCTGAGGCAAAGTTACATTGAGGGATTTCCAAAGTAGTTCAATGGATGCCTTGAGGAAGCTAGGAAAGAAAACCAAGTCTCCAAGATACAACCCTCCAGTAACACCCCTTCCCTTTATGGCCCCTTCATTTTCATCTCCTGATTACTGAGAACCCACAGTTCTCAGCTGAAGAGTTGAATGTTATGAGATGGTCAAGGACTTGAGGAGAAGGACTAAGTCAATCCTATGTATAAATGTGGTACCTCACAACTATGACTGACATCCCTAGGGCTGACACTTACAAATGCTAGACACGCCACAGTGAATTTATCAATTAGAATATCTGATTCTTCACAATGTTACTGCAAGTAAACAGAGTCCCATACATAAACATTCCTTGGAATACTGACTTTAATTTACAGATTAAGTACAACTTGTATTTTGTTTCCCACACTTGGTTCCTAAAGATAGATATCAATTTGTACTCTAAGAAAGAGTATCTTCACAGGAGGGTGAGGGCTTCCTTAAGAATTACAGGAAAGATGGCCTTAAATGGCAGGGGATACAGAGTAGTGCAGGAGTTGACCACACAGAGCCCTTGCTTGTTGACAAGTCCAAAAAGGTAAATTAGGGTAAAAATAGGCTCGAGACACTGAATTTATACTGGTGGGCTAGAAGGGAGTGTTAGGTGAAGTGATAGCAGGAAGTCTCAAACATCTGGTAAACTGGGGGGAAATGCAGCTGCTGGAGCAGGGGCACTCTCCGTCACTAGTGCACACACCAGTTTATCCCTCGCCTGCCCCCACATTGCCAGGCCCTACCCCAGGACACACACTTGCTATCTAAATCACAGACACATATGACAGGCAACGAAGGACTAGAATTTGTGCAAGAACAACCTTAACTGTGACCATGAGTTCCCAATATACAGAATTTCATGCAGTGCACAGAACTGGATGACACAGCTGGCACTCCTCTACTCTCTCCCTTTATTCTCCAGCTGTACATAAGCTACAGCATAGAGTTTCATTAAAGTAATGGAGATATCAGAAACTACTTGGCACGGTAGAACTACATTCCCACACAGTTTAACTGAGGCTGCCAGAAAAATGGAAGGTTGTCCTTCATAAATATATTAAACTGCAGAGAAGTCTGACTTACACTCATTTTGTGAACTTAAAGATGACTGTTTCTATCTCTACACCTACATATGTTCCCACACAAAATATTGCACTAATTTACAGTAAAAGAATACAGAGTGTTGTATCCTGACTGAGACTCTACCTAAAACACAACAGAAATTATAGTAATCAGAGATGCAGAAAGTACAGCGTGGAAAGATACATTGGGGGAGAAGGAATAAATTCATAAAACTGACTAAAAATTGGGTTTGTGAGGGGAGTTTCAGTTCTGTTGTTACAGCTAGAAAGGGGAATGGACAAAAGAGAGCCACACTCCATGATACGGCCAAACCTTGGTTGACATAAATCAGAATTAAGACTGACATGCATGACATTCATTACAGACTTATATCTGATTGTCTGGATTTAAAATACTATATGAAATGTAGAAAAAGTTGGTGATAAAGATTATGCAGAATTTTTCCATTATTTCACTGTGGGGTTTTTTTGTTTACAGTACAGCACCAATTTCTGATTATTTTTGTGTTACTATTTGCATTCTTCACTTTTTGGAGAGCAAATTCCAGATTCATTATGATGTTTAGGTAAAAAAAGGGCTTTTGAAAAGAACCTTCTTTAGGGCATCTGCATTTTTGCATCCTGTGGTGCGTATGTAAAGCCAGTAAAGGAGATAGTAGGAATTTTTCCACTAACATTAGTTACAATACTCCCTCCAGTCAGCCACGCACCAAAACTCCGGGGACATGGCAGCTGGGTCTCCCCATTTCACTGGCTTTTTTGGGATTCATGGGATTTTTACCTTCATTTTTCACAGGTCTGCCACAGGGAGGGAGGCTTTGAGGAAGCCCCATCACTGGGAAATACTTCTATTCTCCTAATTTACTGACTGCAAATAATGATACTTCCTTCATGTGCTGGAGTCTAGTAGGGAAAACCACAACAATAAAAGCCCAACCAGTTGTTAGAACTAGAAGAAATATTCTATGCACAGCTGTTGGCTAAAAGAAACATCAGAAAATCTTACCGGCTGCATCTCACTGGTCCCAGTTAAGACTCTCCAATATCCATGCACTTAAAATCATACTGGTTCTGAAAAATGAAACAGCAGCATTTCAGGCTTTTACCCCACGATATAAAACCACCACTGCCATATAACTCAAAATGCTGCCCTAATATAAGTCCACTCTCTGATTTTACATATATTCAGGAAGCACTGGCAACAGAGTGCAGTCCAGGCAGGTTTTTATTCTACAGCAAGTATTCTCTGTCCTCCTGAAGCTGGGGCAAAGCTGAAATAAGGTGCTCTGGCTAATTTGATGGAAACAAAGTGATACTTGTTTACGAGCCCGCACATGCTCTGGACCACAGTGGTGCTGCAGGTGACCAAGTCAGGCATGGACCCAGTTTTAGCTCCCGTAGCAGCATGGCGAAACACCCTGTCTAGCATAACCTGTGCAAGGCCACATCTGGTTTGATATCTGCATGTTACAGGGGCCCATTACAAGGTCCACTGCCCACAGCACCCAGGAAAAACTTCCAGTCTTGGCACGCACAATGTCACTGAATGAAACCAGGATCAGTTGGATCATCATGTTGGATTTGCTGCAGTCTCCAATAAGGCAGTTCTCCAACCCCTCTGAACATGACTTTTTGGCTTGAGAGACTCAGCTGTATCACATTGTCAGAGAGTGAACTTGTAAAGAAAAGACAAAAATCCCAGACAGGTTTTCCCTGGATACGAAGAGCTGCATGTTTCTGCTTCCTGCAAGACTGCTTTCCCTGTAGCCATCTAGTGGAATGCAACCAGAATGTTCCCAATCAGGGAAAAATGAAGAGAGGGTTATTCCAGGCATTCAGAAGATCTCAGTACAAATAGAAATCAAACTTTGCTGAAAATCTTCCTGAAGCATCATTTTCAGCTACACATTAGCAATTCTATTAGGCAAACTCCTCTCTTAAAGAAAACCGAACATCCCAAATGTAATAAGCTGATTTCTCCTATCAGCTTGGCTCTACTTTGACATAACTCTGTTCTGCGTTAGATGAGTTTGTTTCTGATTACATAAAGGTAAATGAGGTGGGAACTGGGCATATTAAGTGTATAGTGAGCTGCTTTCCTAAGCAATCTATTTTTTTCAGACCCAGAGACTGTCTATTTGAGATAGGTGTAAACAACTACTTGAAAAACTAACTCAGTTCTTGATGAATCCTGGGTTTGTTCCTACCATTAGCACAGCCACAGGTGGCCCCAAAGGACTGAAGTTTCCCTGCAGCTGTGAGTAGGTGTGTACTGATCCATTCAAGAAAATCCCAACTCTCTTAGAAGGGGGCAAAGGAAATGCACAGAGTACTATACCAAATTAATAAGGAAACAAGGAACAAATAGGATATTTCTTTAGCTAACTGCAATAACTAAGTGAGGGGACAAAACAGAGTCAGGTCACACTGTATACCAGGCAAATACCTCTTTTTTCCCCACATACTAATAAAACAAGAATGCAGAGCTGGACTACCTGTCCTTTTCCCTGGTTCCTTCTTCACCCACCACTTCCATTTTAATTGCCAGCTGGGTTCACAAGAAACAAGTTACTCTGAAGGACTGCGAGATGCTTTATTGAAGGGCAGCAGTGATTACTGAATGTTAATTCTGCTCCTGACTTCCACTCACTTTTCAGACTAGAGCAATTTACAGCCATGTTCCTCCCGCAGTTTTTCCACCTCTAAAACAAGAAACAGCAGGATAAAAAAACACTAGGAGTTGGAATTCTTTTACTGTAAGGTTGGTCTCATAATGTAAATTTTGACATTAACAGCCGTGTCCTGCTGAAATACTTCTCCGTAAGATAAACGCGAGTAATCACCTCTGCGTGGCTTTGTCTAATTTACAAGTGCAGTGAACCCTGATGGCTTCACTCCTAGGTCTGGGTTATGCCAAAGCATTAAATGACAAGAGAATGGTTGAATCGTTGAATATTTGAAAAGCGTTTTGAGGATAAAAAGCACCCATAAACTGCAAAATGAGTGTTATTGAATCTATGCAGAGCTGAACTGGAAAGGTGAAAATACCAGTCCTACTAGTTCTTTCAGATCACAACACTGAATTAAAATCCATCATTTCAACATGATCCCTCATGCTGACAACTATATTTCTGGATGATGCCAACAGAGCAAGAAGATAACCCTATTAGGAAATGTATATGAAAGTTTCAGACTGGGAAGCTGGAGGTTCATACTGCTTCATTCTGAGTTCCCTTTTACTCCACAAAAAAGCTGGGATAACTAGACAGACTTAGATGGTCTGAACAGCAAGTTACTGCCTAGGCTAAGCTAGCAGTGTAGAATTTGTCCTTAACTGGGTGGCTTTTATTTATACTTGGAGGTCTTTTTCCCATCCAAGATTGCCCCATAATAGAATCAATTACAGATTCTGAGTTATTTGAGCCTTTTGGTTTCTAGAAACACAAAGGTCTGAGGTTTTATACTTCTGAATTCCCAGGGTTTACTTGCACAACTCCCATTAATATTGATGTGAGTAAAACATCTTAAAAATCCCCATGCACACAAAAAAAGAATAGACTCCTAAGTGAATTTCTATTATCAAATGACAAAGAGCTGTAGTCTTTGCAAAAGCCAGCGAAGAGTATTCTGTTTAATGCCTAATAAGTGTCCTATTATCCATTTAGTTCAATTACATTGAATGAGTCTGTTTTTTCCAAAGCCTTTCACTTTGTCACAGGGAGTATGGGAGGCTGACAAGAAAGATGAGCCACTGTGAGCTCTCAGGTTGTTATACTGATCTCTCCTGTACCTCCACGAGAGCTGGATCCACTCATTAGCAGAAAGGAAACAGGCATGACAATGGCCCCCAGCAGAGCCCTCGAGATACCGATCTGACAATGATCCCATTGTAAACCTCTTACCATCAAAATGTTTTTATTCTCATCCATTACTCAGTCTTCACGGACTCAGACAACAAGGAGGAAATGGGTCCCTTCTGAACTGCACTGAGGAATATAAGACAGTGCTGAAAATTTAAGCCAGGAGCTGCATCTTTTTTATATGCTGCTTAGTTCTCAGAAATTGGTCTTGCTGCTTTTCCACACCAGTGCCTTTTTCTTTTACGTGACATTGCTTGTCTTTTTAGAACAAGCCCTCCATAGTGCCACAGAATGGGACACAAATACACGCTGCTTTCCAGCAGAGAACACAAATACACCGTGCTTTCCATCCAGAGGTTTCTCAAGCATCAGTGACATCCATCATGAGTTACTTAATCTTGTCCTTCCAAGAGGGTCAGTATTTGAAAACAGAGAATGCAAAAAAATTACTGATTTCAAAAATACTTCATAGTATTTTAGTATAAGGTAAAAGGTGGAATGTAGGGGCAGAGTTCTGTTTCATCACACCTCATTTTTCATATTTCATGTGCTTGCAATTCATCCAGCATGCAGAAGACCAGAATAATAGAACCATGGGACATCCTGCAGTGGAAGGGACTCACAAGGATCATCAAATCCAACTCTGACCAGTAGCAGAAATCTTACATATGTATTTTTTCCATTCAGTAAATCATCCCGTTTCTTTAACTGTTGAAGCCCACATGTATGCAGTGGAGTATCATTAGTCCCCAGAAGCCCCCTTAATATACTGGATATTAACACATGTTAAAAACTTGCTGCCTTTTTTTTTTAATGATGTACACCATAACAGTAACTTCTGAGGCATTACAACATGTCTGGTAAACCACAAGAAACTAAAAAGTTACATTGGTAGACACACACATACATAAAGATATGGCCTACATATATGTATATAAACACTTACGTACCCGATATGGGTATTTGAATTTATTGCAGGGATTGGATTAAAAGGTGTTGTCCCTACCTTACACACAGTTACTCTGATACCATCATATCTTGTCCCAGGTACTACTGTCCTACCCCAAGGAATAAGCCTTATTTGAGAAGTCACATTTTATTTTAATACAAATAAATATTCAATAAATCAACCCTGAAACAACTTCTGTGGAGATACTCCAAGTGTGCCGGTTTATTTTGCTCATTAAAGTGTTGTCCACATATTCTCACGTCTCCCTGCTCCCAGCACAAAACCCATCCCACAGCCTGCACACAGGGTCCTTCTTGATTTCCCTCGTGACAAGTGTTCAGCATTCTCCTCTGCCCTCTCTATTGCCTTTAAAACCCTTTTCAGTATTCAGTGATTCAGACCAACTCTTTATGCATATGATAATAATCTAAAAGCTAGAGACTCCAAAAAAGTTTAAACTTTTGAAATAAGTGAGTTTATCAGTGAGGACTAAAACATTACACAGAAGTATAACAAGATCAAAACAAACAAACAAAATTCCCTCCCCAAAAGCAAAACCCAAAAAACCATCAGCAGAATTTCAAACACAATTCCAAGTCTGGATAGCTATAACACCTCAAAGACAGCAGGAAATATGGACATGAACAATATATCAGCCCAGTTTTATGAGTTAAAAAGGTGCTGCTGTTTAGGAGACTGAACTCATTGAATATTGAAATAAATGCAAAGATTACCACTGTCATCAATGGGAATTGTATGGATCTGAAAATTAATTGCTGCCTCACTGTTGTGTATTTTAATACACTGTTGTGTATTAATTGCTGTATTTACTGTTGTGTATTTGTGCATTATCCTTCCCAGTGTGTATTGGCCATGTCAAAATACTGATTTTCAGAATAAACATTCTTACCCAGATTCATATTCCTTTTATTTTTTAATCAGCGCCTACTAAAAGGAAATTACACTTTTCTGTAACACATTCTTCACAATACTTCTAGCTGATTAAAGGAAAGAAATAAGGCTTATATAAGTATATCAATAAAATCAGAAGACTGAAGTCCCATGGTCGTATCAGCCTGGACAAAGATTAGCTAGCAAGAACTGACATTGGTTAGATTGAATTTATATTTATATGTGTTTGGATTAAAATTCTGAATTTCTTTTTCTATCTTTCATCTGCCAGGAGTGATTGCACTAGTACTGTTTATTATCAGCAAGTTGTGAACAAATATCAAAAGTATTTCAGGAACATATACTGAAATCAGGATTCATTTTGTTCCTTTGAAATCCCATTTTCTTCCACTCTTCCATGAAAGTTTCAATAGTCCACTAGGAGAGCAAAAGTAATGCAACGCAGACCTGGGCTTCTTAATACACATCAAAGAAGGCAATCAAGGATGCCAGCTTTCCAGTGACCCGTGATTTGTCATGAATTTGAAAAAAAGGACTCAGACAATTTTGGGTAACAAACAGGCAGAAGTACCAGAACATATTTTTGAACAAAATTCTAACATACTAAAGGTAAATGACCTGCCAGAAGTATTTTTCAAAGCTCTAGTTCATCTGGGGTTAGATGCAGAGAAAATGGCTTTGATCAAACTGCAGCACATTTCCCAGCATGGCTTCAAAACATTATTTGCTGAAGGAAACAGAGATCCAGAAATTAAATTCCAGATCTCAAACTGAAATCAAAAACAAGCAAACAGACAGGAATTGAGGAAAGCATACAGAAACAGGTGTAAACTGTTTAGAAATAGATGTAATGATTTAACACCCCTGGTACTCCATGCCAGTTTTCCAAGAGGCTTTAGAGGACAAGCAGAAATAAAGGCTTACTCATATATAGTCTTTAAACAAATGCAATGCTTGACCCAATTTGCTGTTCCCTAAAAGATAGTCTAAATAGCCACAAAAGGCAAATTCAACTATGTTTATAGCCCATTGTTTTCTTTTCTGAAGGTTACACACTGAGTAATTATTAGAACATTCCTTACTGTCAGCATTTGAAAGGTATAAATGACTAGGTAGGAGTGTTTACCTGAGCACCATTTATTGATCTTGGCTTCCCAGTCATCTTTGGCAGAAGGGCCACTTCCAGTCTTTCAGTATGCAGCTGAACACTAGTTATTTTAGCAACTAACTACTTACAAGCCTCTCCTGGCTATGCCTGAGGAACCTGTAGGTTTCACAGCACTTCGAATTTCTTCTGAATAGGGTTTGGAAACTTGTATTTTTACGGTCAGAATTGTATCGAAGCTTTGACAGAATTTAGAGCTTTGACACTCCAACTGACAGTGGCTATGAGCCACACAAAGCCTGCAGTCCCAGTCTCATGAAAGCTGTATGTGTGCCATGAGTGCACAGGTTGAGATACTATACAGATGTTATGAAAATTTCTAGCTGAAGACAATAATGAGAATTTCCGCCATGTGAGAATTTCTGGCTGAATAGAGGAACTTGGAGGTCCTTCGGAAGGTGCATCACAGCTGTCCAGCAGACTCCAGCTAGCAATCCACTCTTGGTGCTTCACCTTATTCTAGAACGGCAAATGATAAAAGAAATGGGCTTGTAATTTTCCACCAACCCACTGCAAGGATGAAGAAGCTCTCTTTCGTGCACTGCAGTCTGGCTTCTTGAAGGACAAGGTTTGTATTTCAGAAATCAACCCACCTACTTCATGCTGTGGTACAGGAGTTGCCATGGGAGGTGCTTGTTATAGCAAATCCCTCCACCCAAGTGCCAACAGCATAAGATTCACTTGCTCTAAATATCTTACCAACTTTTTGAAAGAAATAAACCAAACCTCTCTCAAAGTAACATGAATATCACAGTATTACGGAAAAGTGGTAAGCAATAGAAAAAAAATCAAATTATAGTCATGGAATATTTGAATCATTCTTTACATCTGTTCCCAGAGCAGCTGTGCGAAAAGCTGCAGAAAATGGCTGTTCTTCAACCAGTGAATTTGTTTTTGTCTGGTTAATTAATGAAATTAAAAGTTTACTTGGGAAATTCCTGTTGTGTTATTTCACAAGGGCAGTTACAGCATGGTTATACTGAGGATATGAAGAGAGAGACTGAGCTTTCTAAAATAAATGTACTTGGTTTTCAGACAAGGGCAGGCAACATAATGTAATCCATAAATCTCTTCACTTTTTGGGCAAAGGACTCAGCTGTGAGCTAGGCTGCAGATACTTTCTATCAAAGGAGTACCCAGAAAATTGGCAATCATACACCGAAAATCTTGTCTTTAAACCTTTCAGGATAGGAAAAATAGAAAGAAAACAGCATTTCATACATTTCATGTCATGATTATATCATCACTTAATCTCTGTATAGGTACATAGATGGCCATCTCATCATCTGTTTCCTACCAGAAAAAAATTATCACCCCAATTTCAGATGATGAAATGGCCAGGACCCAGTTCAATGTCTTGTGTACTGAAACATGCTCCTTAAACTAGCCAAAAGCCAGCAGAAATCACCACTGTGTGATGAAGACATGGCCTTCAAATGATGAAGACATGAGACTGCCCACTTACACTTTTGGCCTCTAAGATGAGGGCTGAAAAGTTGTGATCAATGTTTTTTGTTCTCTGCTTCAGATCCAAGACCTGGGTCCATTTTCCTTAATACACTAGGTATGTTACTCAGTAAGAAAAAAAATTCTTCCAGTCACGTAGCTCAGTGGTTTTAGAGTTCGACTCATAAAACCCTAACAGCTATGGAAATTCTTCTTGCAATTCGACTAGTGAAATTTGTATTAGTAGGACACACACTCCATACACAAAACTCCCTGTTGCTTTCAAACCTGTTTGTGGACTGATGAGGCAACACTGCCAATGACACTGAAAATTTCACAATTGCCACAAAAATTTAACATTTTCTAGCAGTTTATTTTTTCCCTTAAGGGGAAAAAATGTCATAAATAGCATTCTGTAAAAACCCCCTCACCTTGAGACAGGGTATTTATCAAAACACAATGGAACCTCTGAGTATTCCTTTCTCACTGGCACTTGGCTACACGTAAGAGAGTAAGGATCAGGTTAGTCAGTAACTTTGCACTTTGCATAGGCTGCAAGGGACATAAAGTTAATTTTTAATTGCTGGTTATTGTGATACTGTATTTTATAAGTGTCCTGGTTTAGGAATGGCACTCCCGAGTTTAGCACTCCCCCTCTCTGAGACTCTCCCAAACCAAACACCACTCGCTCCTCACTCCCCCATCCTTCCCCTCCCTCTTCCCACTCTAGGGATGGCATTGAGAATTGGAGGCACAAAAAGGTAAGGATTATGTGTTGAGATAAGAACAATTTACTGGAAGCAGAAATAAGAAAATGAACTGCAACAGCAACAATATTAATAACGAAAGGTATAAGGCAAAAAACCACGACAGAATACCAACCAGCTCTTCCCCCCCACACCACTCTGAATGGGTCACTGAAAGATCTTTGAACTTCCCTTGGATGATGCTGCTTTCAAGGTGTGACTAAATACATTTATTTCCTGGAAACAGTAGATTTGATGACTAAGAGATTAGTATTCACTCCTGTTTTAACTCTTCTGTACTCCTCCCAGCATTGTCTTCATCAGTTTGGGAGGTTATTGCCACTTCAGCAGTTCTGAGACTGCAATCTTGGTCAGGTCTGGAGCAGGATCTAGCTTGTCACGGACCTGGGGGGTCCAGGGGGATGCTCACACCCTGGCTATTATCACGACACACCAACAGCAAGGAGGCAGGAAGGGTCTCTGCGTAGGATTCCACCAGGAAGTTTTATTCCACCAGGAGGTTTTATTCCATCTTCACTAGTGAAGGGCAGCTAGAGGCAGGACAAGAACAATAGGACTCTGGGGGTTTTATGTGGGGGCAGGGAGAACATCAGGAACCAATGGTTTGGGGGCACAGGGGCAGTACATAGGCGGGACTGGGGTAGGGGACCAAAAGGGAAACTGAGGCAGGGACAAGGGGACAGGGGCCAGGAGCCAGTGGGAGAACAGGGAGGGAGGAGCCTTTTGGACCGGAGTCAGAGTCGGGACAGGGACAGAGACCAATCCGGGGAACTGAACCAGGGCACATGCTCTTTGGCTCCCACACGAGCTGAAAATACCTCTAAGGGAGAAAGCAGTAACTACTGAAATAAGATCAAGCCCGAACAGTCAAATAATATATTTAATAATCTCTAGCTAATGACAGACTACAAGCAATGTTAACACAGCTGATTTTGCCAGTCTGGGAGCAAAGTGATCCAAAAGAATGGCAACAGTTACAATCTGAAGTGAGACTAAAATAATCTCCCTAAAGAAATTCCACAGAGAATAAAGCACATTGATTCTACTGTGGGATCTGAAGAAGCAAAATTTCTGTTACTCTGCACCACAGGGCAGAGGTCTTAGGGTATGCAAGACAGGCATGTAGCTCTTTTATTGCATTAAAACATCTTTCTCTTGTGTTCTGCTCTCTTCTGGCTACAAAGATTAAATATGTTGGTTTAAGGAAGCTACTGGGCACTCCAGCACAAACTCTGACAGGTTTCTGATCCGAAGGCTGCTGAACTTGGAGAGGACCGGAATCAGCAGGCTCTACATTTTAACACGCAATGCTCTCTTCACTCCAAGGATGTGTGGAGACAGCAGTGTTAAAGAGAATGAAAGGTTTTGCATTAAAAATATTCAGTATATATTTCAGCTATGGTTAATACAGACAACTGCCCCAGCACTAATGATCCCTTCAGTTAGTATTAAACTCTCCTTTTATCTTCGCAAATACACCAAAAATCCAAAGCATTTGCAATCCCAGGTGCACCGCACACAGTATTTTTAACAAGATTATTTAAGTTGCCATGCACTTTGCACAGAGATGACTCACCCAAGTGCATCAGCTGTCAGAGGCTGGTTGAAGAAAAGGAGGCTTTCCATGGACAGGCACAACTGGCACATCAGTCAGGACCAGCTACTAACACGCAGATCACCACTGGAGGAAGAAGCACCATCCAGAGTCCTTCAAAATAAGAGTATGACAGGACTGATGTAGTCATGTTAATAATGGACAATACAGCTAAGAAGAGGCTTTTTATTAAAGCCTATTATTTGGCTTAGTGAAAATAATAGCTTAACTGCTGCTAAGTCTGTTTCCTTCCTGTAAAACGTATTATTTCAAGGATTTCTAGATGTGAAATGAGAGCTTTATTATGTAGGATTTTGAAAAATAAAGTAAAAGGTGAGAGCAAATCATAATGTTTCCTGACATTTTTTTAATACTTGAATCACAAGGACTTAGAAAATTGTACAATAGCTCCGAATACCATTTTCTTGGAATATTTGATTGTGACAAAAGCAAATAGCAGTTTCAAATAATTCAGACATCAAATGTAGCACCCTTAAATGTTGATCTCCTTAGAGTTCTCATTTTAACATTTATTTCAAAGTTATTTTCTAAAAATGCTTGTTCTCCTTTTCTAAAGAATTCTGAAGCTTATAATTTGTCTCATTTCTGACACTTACTAGTTATACGTACTGTTGAATCTCCAGCCAGCTTGGCTGCCACAAGAGCACCTCTTGGAATCACATCCTATCTACAGAGCAGCATAAGTGGCCTCATCTATGTGGATGATGGATGGAGAAACAGTTGACAGATTTTGAAGCAGATTTTATCTTAATTATCCCTAATTCAAATAAAGTCCATTCATAGTGTAGCTCATGATTATTAAGATCAGAACACAAATGCAATGTCTGAAAACTGAGCAAAGCAAAGACAGCACCAGACTTCCTTCCTAGCTGGTGTTAGATGAGCAGCAGAAAGATCTAGTTAGTTTTGTTTTTAAGAAAGATCAGAGAGTACATTTCATGAAGGTACATTATATAAACTCCCTCAAATTTTGCATCTGGTTTAAAAATCTCTGATGGTAAGGAGAAAGTTACTCTTTGGAGTAGGGTGATTGCTGGGAACAAGGCATGGGTTGATATTCTTTTCCCTAATGACAGCATGTCAGACTTAAAGGTAGATGCCTACTTAGGGCAGTGGTGACTTGCTGCCTGTGTGGAAGAAAGAGCAGGGAAGAGGAAAGGGAGGGCAGTCTGCCTTCAGCTGCTCCTCCCATTTCTGGCATAGGAGACTGAGGCAGTAGGTACCATGTGCTAATTCATCTTTGTCCTCCCTCCCTAGTCTGACCAGATTAGGGCTTTTAGCACAAGCAAAATGGAAGTGGGGGCAGACAGAGCAGAACCAAATGTCCATGCACATTCCAATCCCTCATCATGATGTGAAGAAATAAATGTGTTACCAAAAATTCGGTAAAATTAAAAACTCCTTAACACCAATGTAGCATTAAGAAGCAGGCATTCTTTTTTCAGCCAGATGCATGGGGGCATAGCTCCTCCTAAAGCCATGCATCCTGAGTACAGGAAAGTTTCTGTTCATATACTGTATTTTGCATACATATTCATTGATTGTCCCAGAGTAAACATACATATGGTAATAATTTCCCTGAAATCATTAACATATTTCCCCTCCCTTTTATGCATGCATTCTTCTGTCCTGGGGTCTCTCTGGTGGTCTCTGGTGGTCGTGGACCCCAATGTTCCAGTTGTCATGATCCAGTTATTAAAGTTCTTAGAAATGCCTCTGCCTGAATTAAGGTGCAAACGAGACCATAAGACAATGTCAATAGTATAGGTTTTATATGATAGTAAGTATGAGAGAAAGAGAGAGAAAAGAGAGGAAAGAAGAGAAAGAAGTAGAAAATAGGTGGGGGGGACATAAAGAGAGTGACAGAGACAGAAAAAGGAAAATATCACCACTCCATGGATCCCAGTGATGTTCCGTTGATCCTCTCCAGCTGGTCTTCTTGGTGGCGAAGGTTCCCCCAAAAAGCATAGAATCCAGTGGGTTAATATACGTTCAGGCTAGGTAGGAAAACCCAGGCACCTCCCTGGGGTGGGGGATTTTGCCACTGTCTCTTACAGCAGACTCTGGATTTGTTGCATCACGTGCAGTCCTGTGGTGCAAGGCTTCAGGAATGACTCTGGGGGGCACTTTGGGGGGTCTTTGATGGATTATGACACTCCCTCAGCTGCCTCTCATGTGAATGTCCCGTGGATGTGGCCTGTGGGGTTGGGGGTTCCACAGCTGGGCCAGTTTGTGTAAGAGAGGATGGGTGTTCACTGCCTCTGACCAGCAGTTACACCTGAAACCTCCTCCCCTCCTTGTTTTGGGGGGAGTAAACCTGGCTTCTGTGTGCTGTGGTCTCCCACACCCCAAATTCAGCCAGGGTAGAATCTCTGCTGCCTTTGGCTTTCTTGTGGATGCGTTCCTCTCCCTCAGCCTTGTTTGGTTTTCCCTAGGCTGAGATAATTGAACAATAGTGTTACCTAGGCAGCATAACTCACAGTCCAAAGTTCCAGTCAGGTATCTTCAGGAAGGCTTCCTTGGTTGTAGCTTCTTATACAGTTTTTTGTTATAATGGGCAAAACTCTTTTATATCAATGTTTGAGGCATGAACTCTTTCAGTCTCTGACACCAGTCAACCTGGCTGAGTTGGCAGGCTTCGGTAGTTTTGGAGAACAAGCATTGTGTTAGTTCACCAGGTGTAGACAATTTATCATCTGGTAACATCCCCCTCTTTGAGGCTTGTGAAGCTTATGCTCTTTTCAAGCCTTCATAAGCCTCAGCTTTTTTTTTTAACTAACATCATATAAATTTTTAAGGCAAGTATCATAGCCACAATTATTACTATGCGTCACTCTCCAATCCGTGAAGTTTTGTAAAAGTGTATAAAATAAAGAAACGGCCCTCCGGGGTAGGGCTTTTGCTCATTTTCTCTCTTTCAGAGCTGGTGTCTGTGTGTTCCTTCGTGTCCGCGTGCAATATCTGGTGGCCCGTACGGGGACACTGCAGGCTTATCAGGTAAAGGGAAAAACCTTTGCTGATAGATTTTTAAAATGGTGCTTCTGACGTATTCAGCAGAAGACTACTTGGCGTTGGAGATTTTAGAGATAGCTCTGGAGAGAAAGGAAGTCTTGGTTTCCAGAACTGAGCTGGAAAATCTGTATTTCTGGGGAAAAGCTCAGGGCTTGTTTCAGGAGCCCAGAAGGATTTTTTCAAAGCCAGTTTGGGAGGAAATAGGTGATGTTTTGATAGATATACTGGCTGTGGAATTTAGTGTGGAAATGGGAAAAATGCTTGTTTGTTGGAAACGTGTCAATGCGGTCATACAGACCAGCGGCAGTTTATCAGGAAGTATTTTTTCGGTGGACTCCCTCAATGAATCTCTGGTCTCTGATCAGGCGGGGGGAGGGGAGGATGAGACGCATGGCGCATCGGAGCCCCCCCTCCTGCCCCAGGTAGCTGTTACAGGGGAGGAGACCCCCCCGGACAGTGACTGGCAGGCAGTCGGAAGCGAGCTGGCTT
>VXBT01008098.1:905-58254 GCA_013400235.1 Oriolus oriolus | reverse complement strand
GTTAATGAGACACTGCGACAATATTAGATCTCAGCAAGCAATTGATGGGATGTCCTCTAATAGCAGCCTGCACGAAAAAGTGAGACATAAACCAAGAGTGGGCTTTGGAGCTAAACACAGCACCTCCATGAGCTGCTCAAGCATCCCAGCACAGGACTTATTTTAAAATGTTGGTACAGTCTTTCAAATCATCCTGTCACTCCTGCTAGAGTGCAAGTCAGACAGGAAACTGTTTGGAATATGTCCTCTCATGACACTATACTGAAACAAGAAACTGAGGCAGGGAGAAATCAGAGATTTGTTCAGCATGGTCTAGAATGAGTAGGATAAATGACCACTCAGATGTGACTCATCTGCTTTTCTGTGGTTGCTGCTGGAAGACAGCAGTGTCATGCCACACACTGCAGGGTGTTCAAAGGGGTTGTTTCCACCAGGTTCTTTTTAACTGTGTATGTCTCCGTTTATCCTGATTCCTGCTCTTGCAGGCATTTGCAAGATCTTTGCAAGATCTGAGCTCCTGACAAGAGATACAGAAATGAGCAGACCTTAATGAATGATTTGCTCTCATCTGCCAGCCTGCTCTCCCCTTTGCTGTATCTTCCCATCACGCTCCAGCCTGGCTTGCACTGGAGAGCAGGAAAGACTGCTGTCCACCCAGAGGTGCCATGTCACTTCACCTATTCCCAAATTACCCGTAGCATGAGAGAAGACCTCAAACAAGGTCAAGCTCTCCTTAACATCAGTTCCTGACAATTTGCAAGGAAAAAGACACCTTTGCATGACTTTTCTGGCTTCCATCAGACATTAGCAAAGATCCACAGGTACCTTTGGTTGCTGTTGCTTTCCAAGCTCTAAGTGACTGGCAATCCCAGAGCAAAATTTACACTAATTCAGTAATCGGCCTATATTTATTGAAAGGCTTATAATCTCCTGAGCAAAGAAATTCAAAAAGCTTAAGGAGGGGAAAAGCTGCTGACAGTAGGGCATGCAAAGAGTCACTCATAATGGCATCTTAAGAGGGTCTGTAATCAACAAGATACACATGGCACAGGGAGTCAGATTAAGAACAGCCATCTTGCTAAAATGATTTGAACTGTGATGTGGGCATGAAAATGAGGCAGGCAAGTAAAAGTATGTAAAAAAGATAAAGATGGAGACAGGCCTGCATTATGATATTAGTCAGGGTCACCAATGAACATTTCAAGGCTGAGAGTCAAGCTGTCGGTTTCCCAGTGGTTCTTTGGATGTTTCAGCTAAATGGAAATTTTCTTGTCGTCTGTCGACATTTGGATCTGACTCACTCTTCTTTCTCTTCTCCTCATATGCACTGTGCACCCTTTCATGTCTATATGCCCACACACGGGTTCAGTTACACTCACACAAATATACCCATGTATTCTTGGCATACTCTGGTTATTCTAAGCCAAGAAAAGAACATTTTAGCCACAAAGTAGCTGCAAACTGTGCCCTGGCAGTGCAACCTTTTCCCTCCCTGTCCTATCAAGGTGCCTCGTGTTTGATATGCTGAAATCACAAGACATCATTGCCTCTAGAACTGACAGGACAGCAGTCTTCACAGTCCATTTAACCTCTCTGTTCAAATGGCAAATCGATTTTTCGTGATGCAGACATCTGTCCCAGTAGGGATTAAACCAACACTCACCAAATTATTCTTCCCAGATTACAGGGGAGCTATCAGATAGTAAAGACTTCTCTGACAGTGACTCAAGTTGTATTTGAATCACTGCCGGAAAGATGAAAGCCTTCCCATTTCGTGAGACAAATGTGAGAAAAATCATCCCCTTGTGATGAGCAGAGCACACAAAATGTCTTGTTCCCAGGGCACAAGAAACATCTGCGAACCTTCTGGGAGCTGAAATGCTGTTCAGGCACACTTACATCACTCCTGAAGTTTGCTCCCAGCATCCAAAATCTGGGACCATCAGGGTGTTGAAATTACGTGGGAGGTTCACTCAGGCTTGCAGAACTCAGCACAGAGCACCTGGAGAATGAAAACCAAAGCAGGATTTCCTCTGGAGTTATTTGATCAGTCCTACATTAAAAACATCACTGTTCAGAAAGGAAAAGCCAAATAGCCTCTCACCCACTGGCTCAACAAGAGCTTTTCCCATATTGCAATACCCTGTGGTAGCCAACAGAAAGAAAATCAAGTTTCCCTTAGAGAAGCTTGCCCAGGACTTTTCACTACTCTGAGCTTCCCAGTTACCAAAAGCCTCAGAACAACCTTCTCCAAGCAATTCCAGCACCAACAGCAAGGCATATGCACGGGCATCAACCACATATTAAATGCACTGAACAGTTTCTGGACTCTCTATCCCATGTGGCACATAGGATAACCAGAAAAACCCAGACCAAGCTGCAACCTCTTCCAGCACCTTAAAAAGCTCAGTGATGTCTAGGGTAGGCATAGTGCCCTTTAGTCACACACTGTTTGCAGGAAAAGCCTGACAAGCATCTCAGCCAGACTTTTTAACTGCTTGCCCTCTGCAAAGGGTCCAGATTTATCTAAACTATTGCTCTTACATAAAAAAAAGACAAAACAAACCAGAAGAGCACTTGTATTTTGTAAGGATTACAAAAAAATTTGCACAGGCTCAATACTTTTCACAATAGCAAGAACTTTATGGCACCTTAACTACTTAAACCACCAACCACTCACCAAAAGCAGCACCTTCAATCTCATTTTAGACAGAAGGCTGAGGCATAACTTCATGCCACGGCACAGGAGAGAGTGGCAGCCCTTTAGCAGACACTGCTGAGAGCAGAAAACTATCACAATCCTTCAGTGTCTTCCAGCAGCCTCCAAAGCCATGCAAAGAACACCCATTAGAGCAGGGCCTGTGTGGGAAGGGAGGGCTATTCAAACAGATTGGCTGCATTTATGTCCCTCCTGCTTTTAATCAGGATTTTAAAACAAAAAGGAAGACATGAGGAAGAAATGGTTGCAGGATCTTGAACATAAGAAGAAATGAGAACTCAGAACTGTTTGGGCAGCCAGCGCTCCCAGCCCCGCTCACCACAACAGCCCCACACATTGCTGCTGCTCACCCAGGGCTAAAAATGTCTCCAGCATTTTCCTACAGTCACTTTCCTGCCTCAGAATCAGAAATTACCACTGAGTCACTCATGTGCAGTGACTGGAGGAGATAATTCTGCAGTTATGAGCAAAAGAGGCTGCTCTGTCTGCTCACAGTGGAGAGAAGAGATAATCTACAAGCAAATGTCTGTATTAATATGTGCCCCATATTTTTAACTTCTGTCTTAATTTTAAAACTGGTTTTCTGGCATTCTAGTTCTCCTCTATTAATTCTTTATTCTCTGCAGCATCACCTTTCTCCACTCCACCTTTAGTTTATCCTCACAGCATTCCCAAGGGAGTGCTGTTAGCTGCCATTCTTGTGTCACAAAAAGGTAATGAAACACAGAGGCTAAGATCTGGTTTCAGGCCTGCAAGTTCACACACCTTGCTTTCATGTGGGCTGTATGTCCCCAGAGATGCAGCCCCAGCCAGGAACCACATCTGGGTGCAAAATCTCAGATGGGGCTGATGCTTCTCTTGGTGATTTGTCCAAGGTCTGAGGGAACTTGTGATAAAGAATAGAATTAAACCAACATCTCTCAAATACCAACCAATAAACATCTCTAACGGACCCATCTTTTTATTATAGTTCATACAGTTGCTGCTTATTTAATGTAACAGTGACCACTAGTGTTCTCTTGTCTCCTGACACCACAGGATGCACTAACAGAGACAGACCCAGCTTGATCCTCCATTACTGCTCAGAAATCAAACACCTCCTGGTAGAAAATTTCATGTTTCACCACTGCACACAGCTGTGCTGGCACTGGAGCCTCCTGGAAATGTTTTTATAGTGTCAGGTGATGTTAATTTTGCTCAGGGCACAGCCCTGCCTACAAAGGGAAGGTGGAGCAGAACTTGTCAAGTCCCATTTACTTGAGAGAACTTGTGTGGTTTCATTTCTGAGAGGGTTAAGCCAAGAATCAGTCAGCAGCATCACAACTGTTGAGCCACACTGTCATTTGTCATCCATCAGATACACACTTCCATGAGCTATTTTTTTCCTTTTTTTTTCCCTCCTAATTTGAGCTTTTAAATAATAGAAATATTAGTACCAGCTAACATAGCTTGAGAAAACATTTGATAACAGGACTTCACTGGTAGGCAGAGAGACATCACAAATACGAACCAAAACTGTCATTTACCATTGTTTTCATTATCTGTAGGAAGAAAATGTCAGACACCCAGTCAAATGTCAAAGGTCTGTGTCAAAAGAGATAATGACAGTAATTTAATCATCTCTGAAAAGCAACAGATCCCCAAAAGCTGTTATTTTGACTTTTTTTTTTCCTTCCCTGGTAGCTTAAATATCTCAAACAGAGGTGGTCTGAAAAGACTGCAGCATCTATTTTGAACTGAAAGCAGGGGCACAGTATTTGCTGAATTAGTCTACAGACAAGGGCATTGCTTGCTTTTTTGTTGCTGTTTCCAATCATATGCACTTGAAAGAAAAAGAAATAGAATTAGATTTAAGGACAAAAATTACACTGATACTTTCAACACTGAGTCAAACACTTCCCTCCAGTGGAGCAATTCAGGATTGCTCTCTTTTTTTTTGTCATAAACCCTTCTCTGGCTATTTTAGCTCAAACAATGCATGCTTGTATTTTCTAGAGAAGATGGAATCTCACTTGTGCTGGAAGAAGGAGCTACAAAAGGACTAGGAGTGTCCAATTACTGAAACGGAAAAGCAGTTACAGGTTTATTTTGCAAATTAAAACACTAAAATAAAAAGCGAGGTAATTAATCCAAGAACATTGTTACAATTTCACGGTAATAAAGGTAATTTCAACCAGTGCCCTTCAATTTGTGCTGGAGAAGATGACATTTGCCTGCTTTCAGGCTGAACCACGGAGCATGTCCAGACAAAATATTCAGAAACAGTTCTTCATTTTTCAGTTTTGCTTTTCTCTCTCCTAAGTGCTTTACTTCAGAAACTGAGGTGCAGATGTCAGAAAAGTCCAGCAGAGACAGCTGCTTTGCAGTGTCTTTACCCAATGAAAAGGAGTGCACCCTCCTTAAGAAGTCTCTTTTCACAAGGAAACAGCCAGTTCAGAAACTACAACCCAATCCTAACTCTTAGAAGTGTGCAGTCCTCACAACTGACCTCAAAACAACTGGAATGTTAAAACGAGGAAAAGATTAAATGAGAGTTAATCTTACAGTGACTTTTTCCTGAAACTACTCCTAACTTCAAGCAAAATTATAAGAAGCTATGTATAAAGTGTCAACAGCACTGACTGATGGTAAAAATGGGTCAGACCTTTGGTGGAGATTAGGTTCTGCCTAACGTTAAATGCGTAAGTTCCTCTCCAACACTTCTCCCACTCCCCACATTTTCCCCCTTTCCCTGCCCCTAGTCCTGGCCACACCCTCGGGATCTCCCTATTGGTTCAAGTACCCCAACTCCGCCCATGTACCGCCCCTGTGCCCTGAGAAAAGCCCCGGCCCCTCACCATACGCTCTGTCTGCTTGCTTTGTCTCGCTTTCTCTCTCTTTCGCTCTGCGGCTTTGCCGCCTTCCGTTCCCTCTCTCCCTCTCCCCTCTACCCCTCCCTCTGCCTGTCAGGGAACCAGCTCGCCATCATGTAAATAGAGGTTCCTCTAGGCCATCATGCAAGAGGGTCTTCTCTCTCCTCGTCACCATTTGCGGGGCGCAGCAGCTGCCCGGGGTTAGAGCACAGGGCTGCCTGAAATGGCTACCGGGAGAGCGGGATGGCAGCTGTCCCCGACAGAAGCCCCGATGCAAGCTCCAGAAACAGTTGCGGGCTTGCCACACCATCACAAAAAAACGACCACTGCAACACTCCTGTGGAGTTCTACCACCATGAATAAATGCATCAATCCTCAGCGTGGTCTAGGAAACACGGATCTAAACCTACACACAGGTGTTCATCTATCAGTTCCAGAGAAATACGAAGGCAGAGAAACCACATTCCCCCACCACTGTTTTGAACTCCAGAGGTCACCACGGACCCCTACACCTTGCTATGCCCTTTCCCCTGATGCACCATCAGCTCAACTGCTTCACCTATGGATTAGTCCTTACGGGTTCCTATGTAAATACTGTCACCATTACAGAAGCAGTCCATGCCCTTCCTCTATTGCTTATTCTTCTTGATCACCCCTCTGGCTGTCAGCAGCATGCTATTATTGTCAGACCAATTGGGACATCAACAGAGGATTTATTGCCGCTTCAAGGGGGAATGAGAGAAGATGAGCCTTTACTTGGGACATGCTTTACATGCAGTCTGACTAAATTCAGTCTGGTAACCCGTAAAGGCAAGGCTCTGCATCTTACTACTGTGGATGCTGAAAAGCTGTCAGCAGAGGAATTTTCCAGCTTTCTGCAGCATTCTTGAGAGCCCTGCATTTCCCATGCAAGTTATTAGAAAACAGTGCTATGGTTTGGTAAACTAATTCTCTATCTCGCACCTGCAAGTTGTTATGTAGTATTGCTATGATATTGACTAGAAAAATATTTTGAAATGGGTATTGTAAGAATTAACCAATCGCTTTGGTAGGTGGCTTGCCAAGGGACCAATGGCCTTTTGCCATTCAAGCAAACTTCAAGCGAACTAACACATATAACCCGTCTGTATATTTATAAATAATTCCATTCCATTCTTTTCCTGGACTCGGATTTTGTGTCGTTATTTCTCTCCGTCCCGGCTACAACAGTGACATACTACAGTGCCTAACAAGGCCCACTGCTCCTCAATAAAATAATGAACTTTTTTAGTTAGTTTTAAATTATTAAGCACATTTTAAAGTTTATGAAGTTTTGTGCTATCCCTTTATGATGACTAGATTTGGTTACAACTAGTCTAGTTCTACAGAATGAAAAACAGGGTTAAACACAGAAGCTCAAAAGACCTTCCAAAACCTCAAGAGAGTGACTGTCAATGACTTCAGAGGAAGATGAGAAAATGCAGGGCTGTCCTTGGGCCAGACATCACTACAAAACTGGAGGATAATTATTTCGATTTCCACTAAAAACATGGTCAATTACCAGCTACTGTCCTCCACACAAAGGCCCCTGGGGAAAAGGGATGATTTCCCAATGGACCATGCTGTGCTGGCAGCCCATGTCTCTGTGTCACCTCTCCTGGAAATTGTATGAAGGGTCAGGTGCCCCATGGTGATGTAAAGTCATTATCACAAGAGGCCTGAAGTCTGGACACTCTTAGAAACCTGCTCTGTAAAGGAGATGCCAGCTGGAGCAGCCACCCTGAACTTCTTGTCCAGTGTAGGTTATGCCACAGTCTCGCTGTTACATCATTATGGATTTTGCAGTCAGTGTAGCCTCTAGGCAAAGGTGCCCTTTGTTTGTGTAAACTAATTGAGCACATGCGTGGTTGACATTTCGCATGGCATCACCACCCTATTCCCCATTCCCGGTGACAGTGTCAAAAGGGCAGTCAATGTAGGCAAGGAGTAGGAAGTGCTGCATCCAGTAGGTTAGGCCTTTCCGCTGCTAAACTGTGATTTGCCATATCAAGTAGTAGTGAATTAAACCGAGTTAACAAACTGTTAGGAGAAGGAACTGATATCTCTGCTGCCTATATCCTTCTAAATTAAAAAAGTTTCCTAAGTCAGAAGACACAAAATGATGACATTTCAGATATGACCTCCAGGAGACACTAAGTAAAGAAGCTCTGAACACCTCTTAGAAGTTTTTAATGGCCAAGCATTGTAAAGAGTGCCTGGGAAAGAAGGCACTGTTTATTTCAGTGACTGATGATCTAGTAACAAATGAAAATTTGACTTGTTTGGTTTGGTGGGTTCTCACGTACTGCCAACCACACCGTGCTCCTGAGAGCACTATTGGTTTGGTCAAGGACCAGCTGGTTTCTGTGTACTCCTGCTCACAGCAGCATGAAGGCTGTGGGGAAGACTGCAAAACATTGCTAGTCATGGTGTCTCCTATATCATGCATTTAACTGATCCCCCAGCACTGATTCCAGGCCCCCAGTTTCTAGACATGTTAGTCTGAGTGAGCTCTGCCAGCTGTTTGCCTGATTAAAGGATGTGGGTTTGAGCCTTGAACCCTTCTGAACTTGGATCCTTGCTGCTCAGGGGCTACTTTTCTCTTGGATAACAACAGAGCTCTCAAGACTGGTCTGAGATCTCAGTGCTCCCTTAACCACTTCAGGAAGCACTGGGAGATAGAACAGTGACAGCAAGTGGCCTTTAGTCTGCAGTTGTCTCCCTCAGATTTTCAGGCCAAGCAGAAAAGCCCTTGCTCCTGCATGGAACAGTTCAGTCCCACTTTGTTGAGACTGGTACCCACACCAGCATCACTACAGTTGCCAGCTCCAGCTCCTGCATTGTTTCCCATCCAGTACTGACCACATCTGATACGCCATCACACCCCTGTACAACACTTAAGAACAAACTCCAGCAGCTACAGCATTTCTTACTTTTCCGTTCCTAATGATTCTCTCATCCTATTTGCTCTGTTTAAAGTGTCAGCGTGATTTTTCCTAAGCTGACGGCATGCAAAACAGCTAAGGCTGGTTATTGGGGTGGAGGGGGAAAGGGAAATCAAGTAACTTCCTTTCTGCTTCATGCATCATTACCAAACATCATGTTTTAAAAAAGAAAAAAATCAGAGCCATGCTGGTTTTGGCTTTAATAATATACAGAGAAAAAAACAGCCAACCCACTCCTCCACAGCTCCAAGACACCAGCCCCATGACACTGATGAGCTTGGATAACAAGGCCTGTAATTTTGCCTTAAACTAGCTGTATGTTTCTTTGAAGTTCAAAACCAGCTTAAGACTGCTGGTTTTCTTGTTGATGTTTTTGCTCTGTCTGTCTTTCTCTGCATTTCCTGTGACTGTCTAGGAAAGGAAATGCAAATTTACAGTGTACGATCTCCTTAGCTAATCTTTCACTGCTCATCAGGATCGGTTTTCCACTCCACTTTTCCTCCCTGGCTGCCAAGTCTCAAAACCAATCATCCATGCAAAGACAGCTCCACCACGTGGCACTGCAGGGCTGTTCAGAGAGGTCAGCAACCAGAGATGTTCCACGGCTGTAGGTTGAATGTCACACACGCAAAAAAATCAGTAATAGTGAAGTGAAATGACCAAATCCTCCTGGCAGAGCTAAAAATACCAACAGATTAGAGCTCACATACTTTACCTATCTTCAAAGAACACACAGGCTATTGGAGCAAAGCCATCTTTTGCTCCTCTGTGAGGAGGATGGGGCACCCACAGAAGGAACAAAGAGATGCAAGGTTCCTCGCCCCTGGAGCTGGTTACTCCACTGTTAAAATCCAACACCGTCAATGAGCAACCAGGTTGCTACACAGAATGTCGTGGGCTCAGAGGACACATCACCTCAGTTTCTCAAGAGTACATCTCTGTCATGAAATCTGTTGTCACATTCAACTCCTTGCCTCAACACACCTCCTCCTTGCAAAAAGGGGTTAATAATATTTTGCTTTTGCTACTTTTAGAAATATGGACTTGGAAGAACAGACTAGAGGAGTTCAACTTGGTGCTGCTGCTGGGCTACTCCAGAGGCTGCACAACTAAGTGGGCTGGAAGGACAGCCCTTTAGTCAGGGAGAGAAAGGGGAAAATTCATAAAGCAGAATACTGACAGCAGCCTGCAGCAATGTAATGACAGTGACAAAGCTCTTAGCAAGCTCTTTCTCCTGTCATGGAAGCAAATGCAGCGCCCCTTGGAGAAAAGGGTATAAAATAATCTAGAATTTGAGAAACAAATAGACAAAACACTCCTTCCTTTCTTTGGGAAGTCTGTGATGGCAGCTACAGGCTATGGAAATACAAACTGTCTGTTAAAGGAAAAGCCAGTAACAGCAAGATGACAATTTGCCACAGTTTCCAAAGCCTGCAGGGGTGATGTTTTGTGTTAGGTGATGCACAGAAACAAGGAGACAATGACAGAGGAAGAAAACATTATCATCCAGCTATCCTAAAGCTCCAGTGCAAGAGTCAAAGCAATTACTTCCACAACTTCACAAACCTTTGCACCTCTCTGTTAATGTATCAGTGTGGCAGTGTGCGACTCTGAAATGGTAGATAATACAAATGGAATCAAATGGATTAATTTCCCTGCCCAGGACAGTGATCCTGAGGGTGGGGACATCCAGGAGAGCTCCGTCTAAGGCACCACCCTGTGAGTGTCCATCAGATGTCGCACCTGCCCACTCTTCCAGAAGAGCCCAGAGCCTCTGTCCTTTCATTCGTTGTTTCCCTTATGTTTATTCATCTCTCCTTTTGAATATGTAAGTTGTTACTAGAAAGTTCGGTGTTCTTCTGTTAACCATTGGTCTGTTTGAATTGTACCCTCCCCTTCTGTATCCCTATTGGACACCTGTCACCTCATATCATCCCCTTATTGGTTGTTCCCTTGTTCCTCCCTTTTTCCTCCCCCTGCTAGCCGGGGTATAAAACCCCATTTCACGTTGTCAGCCCGCTCTTCGGCTGGCATTCTCCCTTCGTGTCTGTTCCCTCTCGAGGGTGAATAAACTCGGACTGCGTTTGCCGCCAAGAGTCCTTCTCCTCCTTTGCTTCCACCTTGCCGCGCGATACATCGTACGCTGACTGGCTCAGTGTCCAGCGACCCGCGCTTTTCTGCTGGTATTCACTGTCGCCCTCTGGCCATCCGGGCAGGCTAAGAGGTCATCGCGACATATCAGACTTTGCTATATAAATTGCACCTTATTTTGCCCTGGGAATAAAAAAATACACATATATATATATATATATACACATACCTATACACACACATACACAGAGCGATTTGTTTAGAGAGAGGGAAATGAAACTGTATTCTTACTTACTTTTACTCTACATCTTTTTGTTCTATTACTCCTTGTGTTTTATTCTCTGACCAAAAAATGCTCCTGCATTGACATCTCCTACTCCATATACCCTCTTCCCTCCAGAGGCACATAGAGACAGGACTATTTTTATTATTTTCACAAGTGCCTTGTAGATTTATGGTAGATGATGCCAAAACACATCCTAAAAGTCGAATCAAAATTTGTATCCATAATGGGGAAAATGAGGCATAGGAAAAGACCTGTCCAAGGATGCTCAAGAAACCAGAGGCAGTCTCTGCTTTCACCATGCAGTAGCACAGACATCCCAGTTAGTTTGAAAGCATCCTTATAAATCTGATAGAAATCATCACCAGCAAGTGGATATAAGTGCCAGAGATCCAACTCTACAGCTTAATAAATTTTAAAATGTATCAGTCCTTGAGGCCTTTCCAGCCTTTTCCTTCCATCTTCTGCTTTCCAGTCCTGTGCTACTGGAGTGGCTAAAACCAAGCTGCTCCCACAGCACTCATCTGCTCCAGACTGCAATTTTGTACTCTGCTGAAATATGATGCACATGACTAAAAGCAATACAGTCACCACAGTTAAGAGTTCCCACAACTTCCTATGGTTTTACTGATCACATGCACCTTTCTCACCACCACAGACAGGAGCAAAGACACCCTCAGTGTGAGCAGGGAGTGATAACCCAGCCAGTCAGAGGGCTGCAGGGACTTCACACCTCTCCATCATATCCTGATCCTCTAACTACTCTACAGGCTCAGTCACTTCCTTCTGCTAGATTAGCCCTCAGCGACTGCTGATCAGGCTGAAGTCCATCCTCCCCTTCCTACACACCCTTATTTCCTCAACAAAATCTTCATCCTTCCCCTCTTGTCCTCAAGTACAGCAATGCTCTCAGCACTGGATATTCCTGGTGACTGATCTAAACCGTCGTCTTCCTCCTCCCTGTCCTTTCTTCAAACTTTGTTTTTTCTCACAGTACCAGATCTGATGCTTGAGCTTTACAGGTGTGAACACTCAGGCAAAAGCAAATTTTATACTCAGACACTCAAATATTTGCAGGCTACACACTTCCAGCCATCCAGCCATCCATCTGCAAACAATATGTGCAAATACACTGTTCCAAATTCATGCTGCCGTGGTCATATATGGGCAAAGTGCAGCATCGCCAGCTGATGTACGCAGTGATTTGCCACAACATGAATTGCAAACAGCTTGAAGGAATTGTTCAATTAACAGCTTCAGGCCAAGAATAACAGATTGAAAAAAGGTTGCTATTAAATGCAAGCACTGAATAAATATGTGAATTTTTCTATTTCTTTGCAGAGGAAAAACAGAAGGAAAAGCTTGGAATAAATTCTGCACTATAATTATTTCCTCCCTTCCTCTTCCCACATCTTCTCTCCTGTCTCTCACTGAGACACACAATTTGTGGTTTTGGTCCCTTTACCCTTCCAGAGTTCTCCAAAACTCCTGAAATTACTCTCTTACTGAACATCTGCAACACAATTTCATTTAGAAAATGTCACAGAAGTTGAACTGAGCCATCTGCATCCTAAGAGAAAAAGAAAATTATTTCTTTTATGCTTCTGCCTATGGTTTATGGGTCACCAAACTGAGATTATTCAGGCACAAAAGCGTGTAAGGATTTGTTATATTTAGAAGAACACACACAGATTTCTTTTTTAGGAGAATTAACAAGCTAATATTAAAACATACAAACAAAAGGAACAACCAAAGTCCAGCTGCAAGCTTCCATGCTGATGGAGATATTCCTCCAAGAAGGGCTGTCCTTGCTCAGAAATCCTGGTAGCACTCCTGTTCATCACTGTAGGTGCTGTGCAGCCAGTGGGGCTTGGAGCATTGCTGGACATGGTTAAACCTGCACCACCCCTGTAGCTGCATTCTCCTGTGTCTCTGCCAAAGGGGAGGAGCACAGGTGCAACACAAACACATAAAATGTTGATAATGTGTCTAGGGGCCGTAGTCCGTGAAAGGATCACTCATGCTACAAATGATCTAAAATACTGAAAAACACAGTCCAGTCAGTGTCCAAGTTACAGTCTATGCAACACCCCCGCCCTTCATGGGAAGGAGTATGGGTCTGGCCGTCAAAATATCTGTTAGGGGCTAAAGCAGGATGGAGAAGAGAAGAGCTCATGCATTTGGGGCTTTTCTCCTTTGATAGAGTCAGGGTTTTTCATCCAATACCTTATTTCTCCATTAGGAAAATGAGAGCGAGTCCCCAGGATCTGCCTTTGTTGCTCTGCAACAAGTGCCACCTTTGGGTTCCCCAGCAACAGCACTGAGTTTCTCCATGCCCAGTTACAAATCCAGGTCCTTAAAAGCCAGGGCCACTGCGCAAAACCAGGACAAGAAGCCACCATCCTTCAGCTCAATGGGAGCAAGGAGACAGTCTGTGGAGTTGCTGCATCACCAGCACAAATAGCTGAAAAGGCCTCTGCTGACCTTTTCCCACAGCACCCAAGCTTTGCTCAAGGGCACCCATAAGCAACCACCTTACACTGAGGGCTGCTGTGGGGAAAAGTCTCACCCAAGGCTTGGCCACTACAACCAGACATGCAGCTGGGAGATGGCACTTTCCATTCCCATTTCCCAAAAGGATATTTAATGTGCTGGAAAGCTTTATTTGTCACAACACAGCCAGAAGTAAAAGCACAGGACCGAGACACGCTCCTGCTCAGAGCTCCTCCTGGATGCGATTGCAGCTGTCAGGAAGCATCAGAGCAGTTGGGCGTCAAGGCCGGCGGCACCTCCCAGCATGTCCCTGCATGCGGGGAGGGCAGCCCTGGCAGAGGGCAGCCTGAGAGCCACCCTCACATATCTGTGCCCAAAACGTCACCCTCACAGCCAAGGATAAACCCCAATTCAGCATCCAAATAGTGGAAAGGAAGAAAAAGAGGAAAAAAGTACACAGAAGAGAAAAAAGCAAAGAACAAAGCACAGCAGCACTCAGTGTTTCTGTGCAATGGCCTCAAACAGAATGAGGATGGGTAACACACTGTAAACAAGCAACAAAACGTGCCCTCTACATCGGGAGGGAGACTTTTGCACACAAGCGTATGCACACACATGAAGGTGGTCACACACACAGACACCTGGGGACAGAACCCAACCTCAGCTCTGCCAGTGACTATAAGGTATGTTTGCAAATATGGAAAGCCAGCAGTGAAAACAGAATGCAGCCCAGAAAGACCACAGTTTTCTTTTTCCTTTGTGTAGACAGGCATGTACTAGCTAGTGAAAAGAAATACAAACCAAACCAATTCTTCAAACATAAGGATGAGTCTCCAACAATTTTGTAGAGTTAGAAGTTCTGCTGAAAATTACTATCAGGTATCATCATGCAATCACACAGCTTGAAAACCTTCAGCAAAGACCAGGGATGCAAATAATAGTTAATAGAATTCAAAGAATTCAAAGAATTCAAAAAAACAGTGTTTCGAAAAGCAGTGACTCTCTTACAGTCATGTGAGAGCATTCATGGCTAGTCAAGCTTATATACTTCAATAAGCACTTTGTTCACTCCTTAATGACTAATAAATAGTAATTAATGAGTTCCACTCCATTTATTACCGTCCTCCCCTCTCACTATTATTATTTATATGCTTTGCCCCTTTAAACCAGCTAACTGAGCACTTGTAAAGGACATCCCTCCTTCAGCTCATAGGTGGACAGTAGTAAAATATTAGTATGCATTAGCACCCTAATCAAAGCAGAGATGATAATGTGCTTACATCCAGGAATTAGCTGTTTCAGAGGGGTTAGCCAGCAGCTGTACAAACCACAAGATCACGTCTGTTGTGTGCACGTGTGTACTGTCCAAAGGAAATGTGTGTTATCCTGCATCTCTTCCTTGCATATCTTGCTTGGAGCAGCCTGCAGTGATCCACAGCAGTGGGCGTGTGCTTGTTGCCACCAGGATCCTGCCCCACGAGCTGACCCAGTGGCTGCCCATCCACCTCCCTCCATGTGCTCCAGTGCATCCATCCCTGATCTCCTTCCAAGCTGAATTGCATAACTGGGAAAAATTTAACAAAAGGAGAAGGAGAGAAAGAGAATTCAATGATATAAGATCAGTGACTCAAACTTTGAGAAGATCCTGGTCAATAATGATGTCACAACTCAGCTTCTTTAACACCACCCTGACAGCAACACATTCCAGACACTGAAACACCTTGGCATGTACCTGTGTTCCCTTTAGCATTCCTGGCCAAAGGCTCTGGGACAGACAACACATTAGACAAAGCATAACTAGAGTACAACCCGGCTCTGCTTGGGCAGAGCCAGAGGAGGAGCCCAAGAGGATGTCTTCAGTCCTGCAAAGCTGAAAAGTCACATTCAGGCAGGAGGGCTACTGCCACCAGGCAAGGTAGGCTCAAGGCTCCCAGAATCACATGAAAGCAAATGCATTGAGGCAGGGCATGGTACAAATATAATTGAACAGCTGACCAAGGACTCAAAACCTCTGTAAGGGTCTTTCTCCAAAAGCCTCCTTGAGAAGGGCTGTAATAGGTCACATATGTCCAACACTAAAATCTCCCTGACTACTGTCATATTTTACCTCCTCCACCTTGCATTCCTTTCAGAGCCTCAAAGTCAGCCCTAAAACACATATACTCAGATTTGATACTATTCCAGTGTCAGTGTGAAAGCTTTCAAGCCATTAAACCTGCCCTGCTGATCTCTCTCATTTTATATACTACGCCATGCTAACGACTGGATGGCAATGTCATGTTAACTGGGCAATTTGCATTTCACCTTCCCAGCACATATGCATCATGCAGATCCCAAAAGCTGGCAGAAGGAAGGTGGTGGGATGCTCTGCCCCAAAAGTAAACCCCATGCGATTGGATTATTGCATCTGCAGCTAGGCAGACTGAAACCGAAGACAGGAAAAACACAGAGGAAAAACAGTCAAGGAATGCAACAGAGTATGTGACTTTCCTGTGATGATATGCTTGAGGAGTCTTCACGTCTCATTCCCTCTCTGCTCAGTGGAAGGAGGGGACTCAGCCAGGTCATTGTACAGGACAGCTCACCACAAATGGGAGCCAGCCTGAAGGCCAGATGTGGAGCTCAGAGCTTACTGGCCTGAAGACCATACTAGGTCAGGCTGGAAGAAGCAATCCAAAGAGCACAGCCCTGCAGCTAAGAAACAAATCCATCCTTTCATTCTTGGAAGAAATGCAGATTCTTGATTTCACTTTTTGATTTGTCCTCACATTTGAATTGTGTCCAAGATTCAAGTACTATCTTCTCCATTAAGCGAGCTAATCTGCACCATCACCTCTGTGCCCAGCTCCCTGCCTTGCAAGAAGGCATTTGGAAGCAAGTCAGGCAGGACATGTGCTGTAAGAGGGTCATTTCCATGACCCCTATTAATGATAACCAAGGCCCTGGTGCACAGAGTAAGGCTGTCATCTAGTGGCAAGCAAGCAGTCCGCAATTAAATCTCATTAAGAGACCAGCAAACCCAGAGTTGTGCAATGTTATGAAACTCCACAAGCTCTTTGCCATCCTCACCTCTCCCCACTCCCTGGAGACCTGTGCATGGCAGAGACAGTAAGTCTTTGTGGCATCACTTCTGCAAAGAGAACTAATCTTTTAGTGCTGTCTGATAGTGAAAATTTAGACTCACCTCCAGGTTTGTCAGTGCCCTTGAAAAAGATCAGTTGTCACACAGAGCTTTGAGTTGTTCTGCACAGTCCCTCTGTGGAGGAGCAAACTGCCAATCCAGCAAAGAGCATCCTAGCTCAATTATTTGCAAAACAACCAAAACGAAGGGAGGAAAAAGGGAATTTTTCCTCATCCCAGCTCCTGCTCAGCCCACAGGCAATGCTCCAGCCATTAAATCAGTGTCTGGTGCTGTATCTTAGTGCAGTAATAATTCCTTGCTTGCCTGCACCAGTGGAGCAACAGCCAGCACTCGCTTGGCAAACCCCAGTGCTTCCAAATTCACACCAGCTGCTTTAGAGGCTGCCGTTGCTCCACAGGACAACTTCTTTGAGAGGATGGTCTATTAGCAGTAATTCTATGTCACTGTTTCCTGTCCCTAGCACAGGCAAATTACCCCTGCTTAAGTATGGGAGCGACATTCAACATCCTCTCCTAATTTTATATAGTCAGATACGTCTAGAAGCACTCCAAAATCATCTCCCTACCATTGCTGGTCATACAGTGGTTATAGCATCATTTCAGGATGTCACACAGCTGGTTTGGATTTTTGCACAGCCTTTTTCTTAACATCCAATACAAAAAACTGATTACTTGCCAGCCTAAAGTTTTTTGCTTTCTATATTGTTCACCAGTCAGGAGCTTTGCTGAAGAGTGTCCCTGCATGTTCCCCACTCAGACATCCAGCATAGAAACATTTTTAAGACTGGTCAAAAATTTTCAAGCAGCACCAATTTTTTTTTTCCCATAATAAAGCAATTTTCCTCCCTCCTCCAAAAAAATATCAATCACCCACAAGCAAAAAACTTTGCATTCAGGCTCATGAAAGCAATGAAAAAAAGAAGTGGACCACTTCTGTGTAAAATACCAACCAATCCATATCTCCCTGATCTACCACTGTCATTCTCTTTTGGAAGAGAATTACCATCCAGCTCCAGTCATTTTGTCCCTGTCAGGTCAAATTGGATCAGCTCAATGAGCACTGCTTTTATTTGTGGTCATGTTTGAAACAGATAAATCTGACCAGACATCAATGGAAAAATCCCAATCAAGTGAGTGTCTCAGAAGAAAAGTGTGTTATTACACAGGGCAGCAGCATTTGAAGAGATTAGCAGGTTTATTGCTTCTAACACAGAACAGTGGATGTGTGTTCACAGAAGTGGGAGTAGTGGGGTGCCCTCTTAGCCTCAGGAGGGAGGGATCTTCAGCCCTCCACCACAGAAATCCTGAGCAGCAATGACTTCAGGAAGAGTTTGCCAGTCCCACTGCAGGGCACAAGTCAGCAAGTCATCAGATCTTTAAAAGGGAGCAAATAACATTTAACTCTGTTCTTGTACCATCTGGGACACTTCTGGACCTTACAGGACACATTAGAGTCCATAACACACAATCAGAGCAAGGGCGAGTGTGGTCCCTGCCGTCCTGGCAAAGCTCAGAGTTTGTACCAATTGCTGTATGCTTCTCCTCAAAGCCAGGAACAATCCCAACAGATAATGTGGAAACATGACAAAACAGGTACTTCAACTATCTTCAACAATCCACAGGGCATTACATGACCTCAAACTACACACCATGGGAAGACACCAACTCTGCTTTCACACTTGCCCCTGACTGGACGTTAAGGGACTGCACCTCTATGGAAACCACGCTGCATGTTATGGAGCAAGCTCCCTGCGGCTCTGTTTGACAGGGATGATGACGGGAATAAGAACTGTTTCCACTTGATGACTGCAGTTTTCTTATCAAATAGCCTCTTGTCCCTAGGCATTCTGTCCTCAATCAAATTAAGAGACAATGGGCTGAAAAAAAAATACAGTTAAAAGAGCATTTTTCTGGGGAACGTAATTTTCCTGGTGACCCAGTCTGTGGAGCCCAATAGTATCCAACACCACAGAGTGGGAGGCTTAGTAGATTCTTTCACCTCAGTGTTTTAAATGACAGATTTATCTGCTTTGTCTCCTGGGACAGGAAAATCACATCAGGCTCTCAGTGCTCTAACTGCAGAGCAGTTGGTGGCCACTCACTGGGGTGAGGCTGACATTCCCTCTACAACAGGCAAAACCATTTACGAGGTGATTCTAAAGACCTCTGCAACTCCACAAAGAAACAGTTTTCAAGCTCTTCCAGACAGCACCTGACCAGCTAATCCATGAGTCCAGAGAGCTCTGGTAGATCACCTCCTGTGTGTACTTCCAGCATTAAAAACACAAACACAATTCCTAACCAAATGTGACTGGAGCGGGCTGAGCTACACACTATTTCTGGAAACATGCCTTGAGCAACACTTTCATTAATCTACAGCTGTTTGAGCAAATTATTAAGGCTACAAAGCTACAGATCTTTTCCCTTTAAATCAGTCATAATTGGAACTGAATATTTCTTGTGGGCTTTGAAAGTCTGCTCCTGGAGCAGGAAATGTGTAACAGCCACTCAAAGTACAATTTATGGTTGGATTTTAAACATAAGTAAACAATGCAGGCATCCTACATGCAAATATAACTGAAGCATCAGCCTTAGACACTCAGCAGATGGTCTTCTCCACACCTTTGCACTTAAACACCTGCAGTACAGCACTCCAGCCAGCTCTAAATCCCACCAGGTTCACCTCCAGGGTCTCCCCTTGTACCAAACATGTTGGTGTTGATATCCATGAGAGGATGCACCAAGCAGCCCAACAATCCCTCTTTTTTGGGGCTGGTTCATACCTTGCGTTGTTTTGTCTCTTCCAGGCACAGCAGAAAAAGTCTCCTCAGGGCAAAAAATATCCCTTATTACATTTTAATGTAGCATTTGGCACCACAGAGACTTAGTCTGAAATTTCTGGGCATGCCAGCTATGAAGAGACTAGAGATTCCTTTACAGTGGCAGGAGGCTTTCCAGGGAGCTGATAACAAGTGACACTTGGGGAACCCAGAAACCCACCCAAAAGAAGAAATCCTCTAACAACCAGTTTCTGGAGAGTAAGAAAGCCCTAAAATTCACCCTGACTCTGAAGCATCCTTCACCACTCCAATCTTTGGGGGTGACCACTGTTCTGGTAAGCCTCATGCCACTTGCTTCCAAGAGCTGAAAGGATAGGAATCCCCAGGAAAAGTTCAAGGTTTGGGAGTGACCCCAGGTCCATCCTGCAGGTCCTTCAGCCCTTGTACCTCTGCTACAATGCACCTGCTATCCACACCATCCAAGTTTTGTCAGCTTACACTACTTGTGTTTCACTCCTCCTGTATCACACCCCTTCCAGCTTAATCCCCCTACCTTCTCCTGCTTCACACCCAATTCTTGCCTGCCTAGGGTGACTTTAATCTCTCCCACACAATGTCACACACAGGCAGAAATCCTTGCTCTTCCATATCAAACACTGTGGGTGTAATCCTCTGTTCCACATTCCTACAGAACTGCCGTCTTTCTCCTGCATCCTTCCTTTTCCCTCTCCTCCCACAGTCACACAGTCGTGGATGCTCGTGTTGAAGGGCTTGAAGAGACTGGCACACCACTCTGACAGGCACGTGAGATATCTACCCTTTCCTGCACACTAGCTAGAGATCACTGCAAGCCCCAAGTACATGTTTAGCTCATGCTAAATTCACTGACAACCCCTCCCAAAGAAAGCTGGGACTTCCTGTGAACTGCATTAGCAAAAATAAAATAAAATTAACAAAACTTCATTTTCAAAAGCACCATAACTATTTCTTGTGGTCCCATATTGACTGCTCACTGCTGTGGCTGCTGTTCTGCAGAAGCCCTCAAAGCTGCTCCCCCTTTCCCACCAGCAATGCGGTGCAACACGGCATGAGTGGGATTTCTGTGGGGGTGAATATGCTTTCTCATCTCTTTTTATCTTTTTGTCCCTTAGCGCTTGTTCCATCAGAAGTTTTTCCTCTTATGGCATTTCAGTTCAGCAAGATGCACATCATCCCAGCCCTTCCACAGCTCTGCTCAAACAAGGGCTGGAGACACACAGTGAGACACCGGCTGAGGGCTGACAGGACTTTGATGATGTGGATACAATTCTCTGCCTGCTCTTTTGCAAACCCAGATGACTAATGAAGTATATTACTCTCTCAGCAAGTGTTTCGTACTTTCTGTGTCCTATCTGATCCAACCACTTGCTGCTAAATGAACTCTGTGAAAAATATTACATTGGAGACCTTGATCCAAGCTTCACTAAATTTGGTGAAGTCATATCAGCAGAGATTTTGGTCAAGAGCTAGTAAATATCCTAATAGTCCAGAAAAACAAGGTATTTATTCTGATTCCAGCCATGCTATCTTAACTCCAGTTTGTTTCCACTGGATTAATTCTGTAAGGTGGAGAAAAAAATGCTCTTAGTGTTTTCTACAGTCAGTTTCAATGAGGAAGGGGACAACATTTGTCCCTTTCACAAAGGAGAGTATTCTCCACCTTACTAACCCTTTGAGATCCCCAGTGTCACTGGTTATGGTGTGGACGAACACACCCAAGTCCTCAAGTCTTGCACATTGCCAGCAGGAGAACAGTCCATCACTCTGATCACCTCATTACTGCTGAAAAGATAAAGTCTGAACCTAAGACACCTGGAGACACCTGACATCACAAGAATTATTCCCTTGATATCCCAGTTCAATAATCTCTCTCACAGCTGATGCTTTGTGACTGAAACAAGATGCATGAGGCCAAAGGGAACCCACATAACTTCTGTTTTTGTTACCACCCCAGCCAGCTGGGCTCAGACCTGTGCATTTTCCCAGCCAGTTTTCCAGTTCTCCAGAGCAAAGGATTTAAGGCTTCCGGTAACATCTCACACTGCTCACACCTCAACCTCCTTATTGATTGACCTTCTTGTCCCAAGAGCTGCTCAGCAAGGCCAACACTGGCATCATCCCATTAAATTAGTTCCAGTTTAGATGAGGCTTTCTCTGGTATGCTACTGGGAGGTGTGATCATGGAGACAACGTTGGAAGTATCAAGTGAAGATCCTTAGTCAAGTTCCAGACTCTTGTCACTTGTTTTTCCCCTAGATAAGCACAGACAAAGGCCAAACCTTTTCAGAAGCACCTTGCTGAAGGAGCAGGAACTTTCTTGACAAATGGTCTTTCCACACTTGATTAAGAACATTGTACAGCACCTGGATGTTCTGAATGAGGAAAATAAACAGCAATTAGATGCTAATGAAACCCTTTAAGATAAGAGACAATGAAGAGGCAAGCAGAATGTCCTGTCAGGCAGGTACCATACAGGAAATCATGAATACAACTACTTAGATATAAAGGCTGTTTCCATTACTCCTCCCTCCCCACTTGCTGGCTGCTGCTGGCAGAAAGATTAGCTAAAAGATTCCTCTATAGCCAAGATAAAGCTCAGAGAACTTTTCATTATCCTGAATCTTTACCCTTGAGCCCTTCAGCATTGCAAATTAGAGCTACAACTCTTACAGTTAAAGATTCATTCATTGTTTTTGCTTTCTCAAAAAATAAAAACAAGTTACTAGAAGGGTTTATTAGCAAAGCCAACTTGTACCACCTGGGCCTGAATGGATCCATGCACATAAGTAATCAAAGACCAATTCCAGGACTCTGGCTTCCACCTTAGTTGTCCTCCTTTTCCTCCTCCATCTGCCTACTCCCTCCCACTGCACTGATGGCTACACTAAACATATAGCAAGAAGAATAATTAAAATTCTAAGTAGCTTGCCAGTCTCAGTTTCTTCACTGTAAGATTCAGAGTATAAAACTGCAGCCTACTCCTTCTCTCCAAGATTTTACGTGCTGCCTCCAACACACTTCCTATCCTCCTCCACCAGTGACTCCACCATCCCTCTTCCCTGGGAACCCCCTCACAGCTACCCAACTAGTATTTAAAAGCAAGACTTCATGTGCAGTACCAGACATGACTTGGAGCTTGCTCCCTAAGCAGAGCGCTGAGGGTATTGTGGGCTCCAAACACATCCCCTTCCTGCAATGTGGCCTGGTAATAAATCAAACAGGACTGAAAGTGCTGCAGTGTCTCCTAGCTTTGTCTGAATCCTGGGTGCCTCTCACGACGGCTCTGCTCAAACCCTTCGTCACTACTGCCTAGAGATTCTTCCCTTCCCTCTGGGGGAGTGAGGGGTTAAGGCAGCATTTTCTTCGCTGAAGCAAAAGGCACCATTAGTTTTTTTTCTGATAGGATCAGCATGTGCTAATGAGGTACTATTGTTTCAGACAAGTTCTGCAGCCTCTTGAAAATGCTATTTTGATCCTTCCTGAGCCTGTACATGAAGCTTTAAAATTGCATGCATGGCTAAACAGAATCCTGATTCATCCACATCGGAAGAAAAAGGAGATGCCTGCCTTCCCCAGTGCACTGGCTTTTTCAAACTTAATTTCTCTTTCTGGTACATTTCTTGAAAACCTGACACATCCTCTACGTGTTCCTAATAGACAGTCACTTTATATGTCCCAAGGAAATGTTCTTCCAATTTCCCAAAGTATAATCATCAGCAGAGATGTTCCCTAAAACACATCAGACAGGCACAACATACTGTCCACCCTGCTTTTATGAATTACACACTCGCTGGGGAGTGGTACTTAATATATTTCATTCCACTAGGACAGCAGGATCACAACTAAGCAACCCCAGATATATTACCAATATTATTAGTAAAAAGGTATTAATATTTACCATGGCCATTAGCGCCACCAGCCTGGGAAGGAACCCAACTAATATTATAAAGACTGTAAAAAGTGGTTCAGAAAGAGACTACACATGGCTAAATATCATCAGGCAATTCAAAGGATGAAGGAGGACTCAAGCAGGGGGTTTTATAATTGGTGGCAAATTATCCCAACTGGCTAAACTGGGATTATCTCTAAAAGTTTGTGTTTACCTTAAAGTTTTCAAAGGGAACTGTGGGGGAAAAAGCAGTCCCACGATCTTAAAGTGAATAATAAAGTACTGCTTTGGTTGTTGCTGCAAAGAGAAATAGCTTTTGGTAAATACTAGTTTATCTTCCTCCTCACACAGGTGCAGTGAGGCCATACAGGGGAATAAACAGGAATTTTATCTACCCCCTCCTGTACCCACCCAGCATTGTTCCCTGGGC
Source organism: Oriolus oriolus (assembly GCA_013400235.1). NCBI lineage: Eukaryota > Metazoa > Chordata > Aves > Passeriformes > Corvidae > Oriolus > Oriolus oriolus. The sequence goes on along the minus strand of VXBT01008098.1, from coordinate 34,574 downwards.
TGTACTCATGAAACCACCATCCTCTCTGCTCTCCTGCAAAACACTGGCACAACTCAAGATGCCTAAAAGGTTTTTAAATCCTAAGACTCCTGTTGCCATACACCTACACAAGGAAGTCCCAAGTAAGCATTCCTTTAACTCTCTTGCTAGTTCCCAGGGAATAAGCATCACAGAATACTTTTTATTTGGTGAAAATAACAGAACCAGTTAGGTTGGAGAAGACTTCAGAGATCATCAAGTTCAGCCTTTGACCAGACACCACCTTGTCAACCAGACCATGACACCAAGTGCCACTTTCCTTAAACACTTCCAGGGATGGTGACTCCACCACCTCCCTGGGAAACCTGTTCCAATGCTTGACAACCCTTTCTGTGAAGAAATTCCCCCTAATATCCAACCTGAACCTCCCCTGACACAGCTTGAGCCCATGTCCTCTTGTCCTGTCACAAGAGGAAGCAAAACATGAAACAAGGCACATTCCTACCTGTGTTCCACCTGTTACAGTCAGGTAACAGGTTATCTGTCATATGTATTTTATGTACCATGAGATGGGGAGAAATAAATTACTTGCTGTCCTCATCTATTCACCTATGTTAAGCCATCCCTTACCCTTTGGCAGAAAGGGATTTTCCCATGCTGGGACTGTGATTTATCAGCTCCTCAGTGACTTCCTCAGCCCATACACCCTACATGCCTTGATGTCTGGATGGGGGTCTTTCTTTTTTTCCCATGTACACACCCTACAGAAAAAGTCACACATATCTGCCTGTCTTACCTTCAACTCTGGCCACAGCCTGTTATGTTGTAGCTACTCTGCAACAAGGGCCAGGACTGGTTCTCCCTCTATTAAAGAAAATATAACAATAATTGGGAGTTTGTGGCTCTCCCTCCAACACAACTGAAGCTGCAGTCTTAGGTGGGAGCTGCAGCACCCAGGACAAAGCATCTCAATGTTGGTTTAAGCCCCTTGGTCCCCTAAGTTATTGCATTCAGCTACACATCACCTTACAGACCCCCCCCAGCAACCCAGCACTTAGGGAACACTGAGGGCTAAAATCCTACTTGGGATCCACTGGCCAGCACTGACAGACTCTGGGCCATGCAAAGCTGTGGCTCAAAGCCATGCACATGATTCTCTGCTTTACTGCAGCTTGTAAACCTGTCTGCCTTCGAAGAACACATCAGAACCTGACTGTCACAATACAGAAGAAGTCATCAAAATCTTGCCAGAAAAAAGAGCAGAGAGGTTTTGTTTGCTTAATTAAAACTGGCTTCATAATGGAAATTATCATGGTTCACCTCAAATAGCAATTAAGAAAGCAGGATGTGACTGCTGGCTTTGCTCAAAACATGAGCTAAGCCTTTTCTGGACTCCAGCAAATCCACATAATGATGACTTAGCCCAGTATGGAGTAACAACAGCCCAGCACTGTCAGTCTAATTTTATCCCAAGTCACACCACATTTATATTTTCTCTATGGTCCTAAATTTGTGCACACACAAGGATAGTGTCTAGTTTTGCGAAGGAAATTACAGAAAAATCTTGAAAATGTGATGCAAGTGCAGAGGAAAATTTCAAAACCACTGGTAAATGAAAAGATAAACACTTTTTTCTTTTCAGTTCCTTCATTTTTGATCCTGTGTCTTGAGTTTTTAAGACTCCAGCCATGAGCTTTGAACTGGATGCCCAGGGAATGATGCCAGACAGAAGGACTGAGAGGGCAGGAGTCTGGTGCTCCATATTCATTCCATTAGCAAGAGCTTCAGCCTGAGCCAAGGTAATCACCAAAGCCACTCTGAGGCTCCTGAACTAAGCTGATTTACACCACGTAAAATCCAGCCATGGGCACTCACACACATGCCCATACAATTACACTTCCCTCTGCTCAGCCTCTGAGGGGACCAACTGGGAATGCTCATCTCCTGGAAATGGTGCCCTCACTGATCCATTCAGCACAGCTCAATCCATGATATGTTCAATACACGATCCATTCAATGAGTATCAAGAGGCATTTTCCTCAATTCCCTGGACTCTAAGTTATGCTGGGAGCACTCTGTTTTCCATTATAAGACTCTGTCTTCTGCTGCTTAAATTGCCACCAAATTTGAATGGATTAGGATGACAATCTCCACGTCAGATATTTGCCTCAGGCTACACATATGCTGGCACATACAGATCTGTGCATAGATATAATTTGGGAGGAAGGGTGAGATTTCATGTGAAGCAGTTCAGCTGTTTCTCATGCTAGTGATGGAAGGGCTGAGCTCAACCACGTCCAACACATCCTTGTCACCCCAAACAGCTCCCTGCTGACATACCCCCTAATTCAGTTTTGCACCCAGTCACTTTTGGTCACTTTTCTCTCTGACTGTCACATGTTGTAGTGCAGCATTTTGCACACTGTCTATACAAAGCATTGTCCCCCGCCCAAGAACTAGTTCGGCTGTAATTTTTGGGGTGCAACTGAGATCTTAGTTTCTATCAGCAAATGAAAGCAGGAACAATTCTGTGGATGTACATATCATTCCCCATGACCCAGCTGAAACATGAAAGTGTTACAGCTGGGCACATTACAGCTGGGCACAATATTGGTGACAGATCACAGGTCTTTGTTAAGGATGGGAAGGAAGGACAGGACAGAGGTATAAAACACTTTGATAAAACCTGATGTTTATTCAGTCAGCTCTGTAAACTTTAAACAAGGATTTAAAATCTTTTCCAGGGCATCACAATGTCCTTTCTCATCTTCCCTTCATGAAGTCACCAGGACACGTGGCAGCACCTCCCAGACTCTGTTTATTATTTTCATTACTTTAAACTGCAGTCCTAATAATAAAGTGTTTGCTCCCACCTCACTTCTCTTTGCTCCACTCTGTGTGTTTGTGCGTGGGAACAGGGCGCATCCCAGTAGCAGCAGATTTCAAACACGGATATTGAAAAGAGATAAGATACATTTCTTAAAGAAATAAAAAAAGCAGGCGATAGCTTTTGACGTGATTAGACTGGAAATCAATATCTTGAGCTTTGAAACAGCCTGAGTACAGAAGCAGTTGCTCACATGGGTCAGCCAGGAGCTGAACCAGATGCTGGGATGTAGCCAATGGTAAATGTAAGTGGACAGAGTTCAGCCCTCTCCCATTCCAGGCCAGGTAAATCTTGTCTCCACAGAGCACAGAAGAGGTGGGCACATTTGCCCTGCCACTGCTGCATCAATGGCCACAGGGTGCCTGGTCTTACCATCCTGTGCTCCTGGCAGTACTGGCCAGTCCCACGCCTTCCTCCTGAGCACAGCACCCTCCTTCCCTCAGCACAGTACATACATAGTGCCAAGGTGATTTATGAAGTTCATTATTGAATCTTGGTGTCTTGATTTCAGAAGCTGCACTAACAGACAAAAGCAGCCATAAAACACACCAAATGTGACCTTCGGAAAAACACAGTCAGAAACCAAGACAACAGTCAGAAAATGACCAACGTAAAACCAAGAGATGTGAACCGCAAACAGAAAGAGTAGCTTCATGCAAACTGAAGTAAAGACTCCCCATAGGCTACACAAGGCAATGAAAGAAATAAAAAGGAGACTCAGTCTGGCTTTGAATCTTATATTCTCTTTTTGAGCTGCTGCTGATCTTTTCCCCCCTCAAATTTCAATCAAGTATTCACTGGCTGCTTTCAGTGCAAATAACCAACAGGCAACCTAAGAAGTGTGGCACATTTCTGTTTCACAGCTCATATAAAATCTTGCTCTTTCAAAAATCTATGACTTACTGGGACTTGTTAGCACTTGCCAGTCTTATGATACTGTACTGTAGGAAAGTACATCCCAGTTAGCAGAAGAGAAACAAAATGCACACATTCTCACTGCAGTCTCTGATATGCTGGTGAAAAGAAGTTTCTGAGAGAATTAAAGCATTTCTACATAACAGAGAACAGAACAGACTTTCAGCTCTACTCTGGTTTTACTCTGTTTGCCTCTCTCAGTGGCACTGCACACAGTCAGATGAAAAAAAATTTGCTTAAGGTTTGCCTCTACCTCTCAAGGCTTTCAATCAAGAGCTGTGAGATTGACACCAGATTGGAGTGAAATATCTTGTAAGTGCTCAGGTTAAGTCAAAGAAGGTCAGATGCACTAGATGACTTCTCAGGTCAATGAAAACACACAGTAAAATGAAAGGAAAAGATGAAAATAATTAGTTGGTCTCTCTCTTGATTTAACAAAGGGGGAGAAGAGCATCTGCACACATGTTCTGACTTTAGGAAAGCTCATAACTTGTCTCAGCTTCAGAGTGTCTGCACCAAGGGATCACCACAGCCTGTCATTCCATGTAAGTCTTCCAACCTTCCCATTGTGGGATATCAGCAGTACCAGCTGCAACATCTCCCTCCCACATGCAGTCTATCCAACACTCCTTTCCTGGGTCCATGCTTCCAGGTCTTTATTCTATTTCTATCAAAAATACCCATTATTAACCATATCAGGCAGAAGTCTCACAAATTTAAAGGAAGGCACCTCATGTTCTTCATTTTCCCTTCCTATGTCAAAAATATAATGTGAGAAATGGAAGCCATTAATAAGATTTTTCAGACCCTTCAAAAGCCACATGAGAAATTCATCCATCACTCACTTGAAACGACCAAACCAAAACAGTCGGAAACTAAGCAGCAGCATAGGGGAGTCCTGTCAGCTGTCTCCCAAACACCACAGGCAGTTCTGAGATGGCACCACGGGTGATGCCAGACATCAGCTACCTGTCTGAGGTCCCTCTCAGCTCTGCAGGTCTGCCCCTGGCACTCAGCAGGGCAGCAATGGTCCAGGGCAGAGCAGGGCATGGCTCACCAGCTCAGCAAGCACGTGTCCGCATTAGGAAAGGTCACATTTAATTAAGGGACTGTCAAAACCTGTGACAAGCGTCTCTTCCACTCCCTCCAAATCTGTTAGAGAGGGTCACCCTTTACTGTTAATTATGCTGAGCCTGAAGCAATGCTTGTGAGGCTTTGCCTCCCTCACACGCTATCCTAAGTGGTCTGAGCCCAGAGCCCTTTGATCAGAATTGAGCTGGGAACTGCGACTGCACTTCCATGGGAGATCCCCTTAATGTCCATCACCAGGCTGTATTCAGAACACATTGATAAACCAGTGACAAAGTTGGATTTTAGTTCATGGTCTGGGCATTGATTCCAACAGCTTATCTGAGGTCTGTTCAACCTTTGCTCTACCCAGTGCAAGGTTAAATAAGTGACCTGTCTCCATCCTCTGATCACTTGGGAGTCTTACAGAAGATAACTCTTTGTCTAGATACTGACATCCTATTGCCACTGCTTAACTTCTCCCCATGAAAAGACCAGGGGAGACTGAACAGGGGTAACCACCAAAAAGAGCCAAAGTCACTGAGCAGGTGTGTTGCAGCAGGTCATGTCTCAGCTGCCCAGTGAACTGTATCTGGAAATAAATCTGAGAGACTCTAAGCATAACAATCCCCAAACAGGTGGAATGTAACCCTAACCCTGTTCCACTCCTTCAGCCACAAAAAAGAAAGCTTGCAGCTGGGCTGCTGCAGTAAAGGGTAAAAGAAATTGAAACACATTGGCAAGACATCCCAATACTCTCTTTGAGTATAAATAGATATAAAAATGTATTTCCATAAATATTATGCACACACAAAAATCAAAAATCTAAACACTACAAAGAGACCAAGGATTCAGCAGCATCTTGCATATAGGACAGCTACCCTACTCTCCACCTCAGCAATAAAACTGCACATCCAATGGAAGACACTGTTTTAGGAGAATATGGTCTTTATTGATGATATATTTTGAATATTCTCTTCATTAAAAATAAAACACAGTAAGCTGCCATAAGAACAGCAGCACTAAAGGGATCTCCCACCACTAACCCCCAAAGTAATTTTGCAATACAGATTTTTAATGGGGTTTTTTTAATCATTATTGTTTTTCTTTTTGGAAGGATTAAATCTTCAATTAAATGCTTTTTATGAGAACAGTAATTGCATCGTTGTTATTTCCACTTAAATATGTTCTTGCAGTGCTTCAGGGCAGCTCTGGTTTTCTTCTATCTTCTTCTTTCAAGGATAGAGCAACCTCACAGGTAGGACCTGCACTGTTGTACACTGCACTGATGCATGACTTTGGTCTCTTCCTCTGGTTTTGCTTTGCTTTTCAGCAGAATTTGCCTAGAAAAAAACCCCATCATTGTTATTATTTTTGCTAGTTCATATACAGAGTGAGTTTCTCTAGGCAGTGATAAGGAACAACTAGAAAACTAGGAAGGACATATTCTACTATTAAATCAAAGTCTGGAAGGTTTGATATTTTCCACAGATTTGCTGAAAACAGGAATAAGCAACAAAAATGTATTTCAGTAAAGTATGAAAACTGAAGTAGCAAGTATTTTCAGTAATGTTTTGCTTTCTTTGAAAAATTATTTCTCCTAGAAAACGAATTTTGATGAAAATATTTTAGCAAGACAAATAGCCTTTCTAGGAGATATAAGCCATGCAGTACATGAAAGGAGACTGATTCCTGGCTTTCTCACTGGGGCTTTCTACAGTTTTCTTTTGCTTTCATTTCAAACAAAGGTCAACATAAAGAGAAAAATATTGGAGCTACTCTCTGCGTGTGGGAACACGAAAAAGGAAAAAGCACAACTGTCAAGGTTCTGGCAGAACAATCAATGAATTGAACACTGTTCTGTGTCTGACAAGCGCCTACCAGTCTTGGTCTACAATCTGGTCTCCTGTGGGATACCCACAAAAATACACAAGTAATAATATCCCTATTGTAACAGTCCAAATCCTTTACTTCTGAATCTCTCTTGCAGATGAGTAGTCACCAGTGCAGAGTGTCAACTGCTGTCAACAAAATCCCTGTGCCTGCTGCTGGGATGTCCCATCCTGGACATGCGCAAGTCAGCGGCGTCAGGAAAGCCAGAGCATGGGCAGCACTGGCCAAACCAGCTGCTTTCCTTGGTTGCCACCAAAGGGCAGAGGCAATCCCACGACCCTGGAGGAATTGGGAGATCTCAGCTCAATGTCCCCCTCACCCTCATTCTGCCGAGGCGTCCCTGTTCAAGGCAACATCCTACCATCAGCACATGGAGGGCTTGCAGGGGTTTGCGTTTTGAGTGACAGGAGGACAGATCTGATTAGCCCCCAGTCAACTAAAATTTTTGTCTAACACTGAAACATCCCTGAATGAAAACAACATCAGCAGCCTTAGCAAGCCAGCCCCACTGAGCTGGCTTGAACTGTCACTGGGCAGATCACTATCTGTGCCTTCTTTAACGAGCAGAGAAGCAAAGCATTGAGCTGGCAAAGTTTGGAAGACAGACATGCCTCTTACATAAGCTTTGCTTTAGACAAAATCCAATAATTAATTTCCACGCAGCAAACAGAGCTCTTTGCAATTCCATCCCACATAAGGTCAATACCACTTTCCATTTAATTTCCTCCGTGTCCAGGATGTCCCTCACTTTCTTCAGGCCACAGTTAATTACTGTAGCACATTCCCTAGTTCTGCAGCTTTGATTTTTTTTCCAGCCACAACAAATCACTGCAAGTGCAATGCAAGCAGATCCCTCAGGTCCAGTTCGCAAACGCCAGCTTTTAAGATGTGTCAAAACTATCCGGGAAAGTTTCCAAGCACTGTACTGGGGCATTTACCTGCTCTCTACCAAGGAGATGCAGCTCCTCCATCACTAGCTTTCCCAGAATCACAAATTCCCTGCAAGATAAAGCACAGGCAACAGGCAGGCACAGCTGGGAACATGGGATGCAGGTCTAGCAAGCTAGGTGAGGAGCCCACTGATTTCCTACCACCAGCAGCAGCACAGTCAGGTCACGATGAATCTTCCCCCTTTTGGCACCTACACTGACAAGCACTTGAGCACAAAGGAACACGAGTGCTCTGGCTGGGGCCCAGTACCTTCAGCACTCATCTCCACTGCCCGAGCCCCTGAGTTCCACACAGTATGTCTGCAGTTGAAACCCCCCCAGGGAGGGTGCTGAAGCACCACAGCTTTGCCACTACTGCAGAATTTTATCTCCTCCAGCTCAGCTTAGTGCTGGTTTCCCAGGTCTCCAAGATCTGGCAACTTAGCTCTGCCTACAGCAGCTCCAGGGAGGATTAACCCTTCCAGCAAGATTGACCCCTGCTCTCCCCTATGGTACCCTTACTCCATCTCAGCCCTGCAAGAAGTAATGGATCACACTCATCCATTCAGGTGGTTTTTGTAACTTTACAGATTGTTGCCTCGAGATCCCGGTGTCCTCGACTCTGGCACCTTCCCGGAGCCAGAACCCCTGGCGAGCTTTGGAGTCGCCGCCCGTTTTGGGGTTTCCGGGGCGGGTGGATCGTGGCGAGGTGACAAGGTCCGGCACAAGGGCTAACGGGGCTCAAAGAAGGCACACAGGAGGCAGAGGGTGCAGGAGGAGAGCTCCCAAGGTCTCTCGTTTACTGGGGGTGTGGAACTTGGAGGAAAGCCAAAGCGTGGAAAGATCTCCCGGAGGGAACAGTGGTGCGCAAGGTTTTTAAGGGGGAGCCCAGATGGGAGGGGTTTGGGGTAACAACCTATCAGGGAAGGGGAAAGGGGAGGCGTCGAGGGTCTGAGGGCCAATAAAATTAATAGGGGGTGGGGTACAATCAAGAACAGCAAATCATCAGCTGAACCAAACAGAAGCTTCTAGGAGGTAGGAGGCGTTTACACCCTGGTCTCCACCCCAGAGCCCTCCTCCCAGGAGGAGTCCTCCTCTTCTGAGGTGGGGTCGGAATGATGGGCAGCAGCGACCACCGAGGGCTGCACCTCATCACCTCCTCCGTTTACTTTTACTAATTTTAAGGTTTTTGAAAAAATAACTTGTTTGGCAACATAAACAGCAGCGATAACTAAGAGCAGAACAATGATAAGTAGTCTGATATCCTTAATTATGGAGGCAGTCCATTCTGACAGTCCCATTTCTTGGAAGAGTTGTTTCAACCAGCCTCCAGACGTTTTGGCTGCGGCTCCAACGGCGTGGGCAATGTGGCTCATTGTTTTATTTAATGCTTGCTGGACCCACTCGTTGGTTTCATACTTGATGTCTTTTATGAGGGTGCCCATCCTTTGAAGGGAAGAGTGTATGCTTTCTTACTTCAATGACAAATTGAAGCAACACATCCCTTCAAAGTCCTGGCACCCATGTCCAAGCAGCAGGAAATCAATCGCTGCCCTGTTTTGCAGGGTAGCATGCCTGGTAAGCTTCTCTTCTGAAAGGAGGTCGCTTAGGGCGCGTGAAGTGAGCTCAGCCTGCTTGGTCACCCAACATTCCAAGTGGCCTAATTCATTGAGTGACTTCGCCGCTGCCACCCAGGGCAAGAAAATGGAGATGGCGATTTGTTTTGACTTAGCCCAAGGGAAGATCGAGGTTTCGCAATGTGGGTCCAATTGGGATGCACCCCTTTTTTGAATTTTATGATTGTGCCAGATTGGAATTTGAGTCATGTTCGGCATGGCTAGAGTAATGTGTCCCAGGGTGCAGGGGCCTCCTATAAGAAGAGAGGGGATCCCAGGCCAAGCGCGATCTCCACAAATAAAGAAAACTCCACGGGGGAGGTGAAGGGGGTTTGGGTTGTATGCATCTTTTGTGGAGGGAAGCTGCACTTTCGCCAAGTCCCTACACCACTCTGAGGCCATCAGTTCTAACTTAGTTTGTTTTATGTGCTGGAAGCTTCCAGGGTCGTGGCGATAGGGGTCAATTTTAAAATTGAAATGCACACAACGCGGTGCTTTGGCAGATCCCAACAATTCAATTTCCAGTGGTTCTTCAGCCAATCGGGGTAGATTTTCTATCCACTCCCGCCACAAAAGTAGCGGGTTTTACAATGGGGAGCTTGATTTTATACGTAATTCGGTCGTGTACATACACGTGGAATCCTGATTTCTTAGAATTAATTTCTCTTTGGAGATCGCGCAAGGTTTGGGGGTACTCTGATGTCTCAAGGGGAATCCCCACCAGGCTAGTAGATAAGGGATTGTCCACAGCGGAGGTGGACATGCACATCTCTTCATGCTTTAAGGCTTGAGCCAATGTCACCCACACATTCTTTTTTGGCTGGGAAACGATCCAAAGGTGGGTTGGTGGGATCAGGATTGCCATGCAGCCGAGTTGGAGCACAAAAACCACAATTTTCAGGGTCATCCTTTTCTAAACAAGAGAGGGGTAAGTATCAGAAAAATCATAGGGGTCAGGGGGGTCGGAGAAAGAAAGTAGGGCAACAGGGGGAAGGTCCGCAACAACAGGGGGTAGGGAACATGGGAGGTTGTTGTCTTCTTCAGAGCTGTTGCTTGGCAACGCCTGGTCTTCTTCCTTTGTTTGGGCCTCTTCAGTCTTCCTCTTTTTCCGCCTCCACGTGACATCTATTCTGCCATCCCTGGTTTCAGCTGGCTTTTTCAGGACGGATCCCAGGAAAGGCTTTACAAACTTCCTGGGGACCCACTTTGGACTGTCTGGTGTCGCAACACAGCCGTACCCTCTCCCCTAGGTGACAAGGGGATAGGGTCCGGTTATCTTTAACGAATCCGGCTCCTTGACCAAAACCTGAGGGTGCTGCTTCAACTTAGCCCGAGTGGCGTTGTGAAAATGCCGGCGGTCAGGCTCTTTCTCCGAGCAGTTTAGAAAATTTAATGTAAACAGAGCCCTCGCCAGCCTGATTGCGGGGGTCTCTACCTCCACTCCCCCTTTTTGTAGGATGCTGTTGTAGCAGCATCCTTTTCAGGGTTTGATGGTATCGCTCTACCAGGGCTTGACCCATGGTGGAGTGTGGTATCCCAGTGATGTGTGAGATGCCCCACTCCTGGAAAAACTTCCTCAAAGCCTCCAAAGTGTATGCAGGGCCGTTGTTAGTTTTAATCTCTCTAGGGATCCCTAGGACTGAAAAGGCCTGGATAAGGTGAGAAATAACATCCTTGGCCCTCTCCCCCGAATGTGTGGAGGCGTATATGGCTCCAGAAAAGGTGTCGACGCTGACATGTACATACTTTTTGCGGCCAAATTCAGGGATGTGGGTAACGTCCACCTGCCACAGTTCCCCGCTGCCAAGTCCTCTGGGGTTGATGCCTGCTCCCATTGAGGGGAGCCAGAGGGGTTGGCAGTTGGGACACGTCCCCATGATGGCCCTCGCTTGGTCCATTTTCAAATCGAACATGCGAACGAGAGCAGGGGCGTTCTGATGGAAAAGGGCATGGCTCAACTTTGCCTGCTGGAACCGATCAGGCAAGTTGGCAACATGCACCGGCACGGCAAGCGCGTCAGCCACTCTATTCCCTTCCGTTATAAAACCAGGAAGGTCAGTGTGTGATCTTACATGCATAACAAAGTATGGTAGCTTACGGTGGGAAACTGCTTGCATTAGTTTCGTAAGCAACTCTTGTATTTTTGGAGTGCTGGACTCCCCGAGCCAAGTGCCCTCAGCCCTTGCTACTATCCCCGCAACATAAGCCGAATCGGTTACCAAATTGAACGGTTCGTGGAACCTATCAAAGGCTCTGACGACGGCGGCTAGCTCTGCCACCTGCAGAGACCCCTGGACTGTTGCCACATCAGATTCCCACTTCTGAGAGGCGGGGTTTTTCCAAGCAATGACAGATCTTCCTGAGGGGCCAGAGCCGTCTGTGAAAAGTGTCAGGGCTTTGAGGGGTTCTTTACTCAAAACCGTGTCTTGGACAAGTTTTAGGTTCGCATTAAAAAGGGTGTGTTTTGGGTAATGTATTGAAAGCTGTCTGGGGTAGAAGTCGAGGGCAAACTGGAGTTCAGCACTATTTGGTAAAAAAAATCCAACATGCCAATATTTAATAGAAGATATATGCATGTAAAGTCACACCCTGCTAGGGTGGTCAGATGGGACCTCGCTTTGCGTATCACAAGCGCCATCCGTTCCTGTGGTGTGTTGATGACTTTTGGGGGCTGACAGGACAGAAAGACCCATTCGATGATGAGTAGGGGATCTTTCTTGCTGTCATCCCATTGATGGATAAGACCATATAAATGTGGTAACTTACCAAGGATCGCTAATCGGAAGGGTAATTTCAGATCGAATCGGTGCGTCTGTTTTTCTGTGATAGCTTTTTGCACCTTCTAGATTGCAGTCCACGCCTCCAGGGTGAGTGTCCTAGGGGCTGACAGGTCGTCGCTGCCTCTGAGCAGATTAAACAACGGGGCTAGGTCGGCGGTTGATACCCCCAAGTAAGGTCTTAGCCAATTAATGGTTCCACACAATTGATAGACTTCTTTTAGATTTTTTGGATTTTCTGTAATTTTTACGGGTTGGGGGACGATCATCTGTTCGCGTATTTTGACCCCCAGATAGTCCCACGGGGCTGTCCTCTGGACTTTGGAGGGTTGAATTTCCATCCCATAGCTCTCCAAGGCTCCCACAACTTTGGAGAGCATCCACTCCAAATAACTCTGGCTGGAAGCACAGACCAACACATCGTCCATGTAATGGACGATGATTGCATCGGCCGCAAGCTTCCAAACAGGAGACAGAATGCCTGCGACGTACCACTGGCAGATGGTGGGAGAGTTTTTCATGCCCTGAGGCAACACCCGCCAATGGAACCACCACATTGGTTCCACTCGGTTAAGCGAGGGAACGGAGAAGGCAAATCGAGGGGCATCATCAGGATGTAGGGGGATTTGGAAGAAGCAGTCCTTGATGTCAATCACCACTATCTTCCAATTCTGGGGGAGCATGGAAGGAGAGGGTAACCCGGGCTGCAGGGGCCCCATGTCTTCTATTACTTCATTAATTTTCTGAAGGTCATGGAGGAGCCGCCACCTATCCCTCCCCGGCTTCCGGATAACGAAAACAGGAGAGTTCCAGGGGCTGTTGGAGGGGACAGTGTTGCCCCTCTCCAACTGCTCATCCACGAGCTCGTTGAGCGCCTTTAATCTTTCTCGGGACAGGGGCCACTGATCGATCCAAACGGGGACATTTGTAGTCCAAGTTAGGGCTTGGTCGGGCGCTCTACAGTGGCCCCCTCTAAAAATCCCGGACCACTGGCGCCAGTTGGATTCGAGTCCCCCACTGAGACATGACGTCTTTGCCCCACAGGTTGAACCCTGATCGAATGATAAATGGGTGCACCGTAGTGATGCGACCATTAGGTCCTTCCACTTGCACATCAAATTTGCTCCTTTCTGCCGGAATACATCCACCCACACCTCTGATGGTACCTGCTACAGTTTGCTTCTCCCATGACGATGTCCAGTCGGTTGATGAGACCACCGTCACATCTGCTCCAGTGTCCAACATCCCTGAAAGGAGGATGCTGGAACCTTTGTTCGCAACCTTACAGTCGGTTATCGGCCTGTGTCTCCCAAGCTCTTCAGCCCAGAAGACAATGGGAGGACCTGTGAGAAGATCTTGAGGCAAATACGCTTTCAGTCTAGCCACTGCCTGGTCCGTCGAAAGATAAAAAGGCGGGTTAACACATACCAACTGTGATAGAACTTTCACATCATGGTCGGTGTATGTTAACAAAGGGAGCACTTCTAGCTCTCTAGGTCCATTGTTGGAATCTGGCAAGATAAGCACAGGGAGGCTCTTCATGGGTGTCTGCAAGAGAATCTTAAAAGTGTCACGTCTGGTAAACAGAAAGTCTTTATCAGCATTCACTGGATGGAAGTCAGCGTATAGGGCGAACAACATTTCTTCTTCATAGTGACGTGGGTCCGCCTCTTCACGTCGCTGCTCTAGTTTCCCGTGTTCCCGTTTACTGCAGGGGAAGGGTTGGGAACCGGGACACTGGGGATAGGGAAGTTGGGGTTTAGGGTAGGTTGAACAGGTGGGGAAGGTTTAGGGGGCTTAAAGGGACAATTTCTGGCCAGATGACCCCGTTTTTGGCAGTTGAAGCACGTCACTTCCTGGAGGTTTAATGCCTGCCCTTGAATAGGTAATAGTTGACAAGAAACTGGAGGCTCAAGAGTGGTTTGCCTCCAACAGGCATCCACCATATCATCAATTGATGAAATAGGGTGGTGTGGAAGGGCAGCAATAATTCTTCTGCACTCCAGATTGGCTTTTGTCCTTGCCATTTCCTGCAGGATGCCTTCTCGGATGGTAGGGTTAGGCACTTGCTTTTCAATGGCAATATAAAGGCGTTCAACAAAACTGCAGAGGGTTCGGATGGGCCTTGGGAAAGGTGGGACTAAGGGACAAGGGGAGTGATAAGTTGAGGCATATCGAGGCACACCCCCTCTGCCGCCCCAGCAGTCGCTGACAGAACATCTGCAGGGATGTTCCGGGCCTGGACTTGGGGTTTAGAATAGTCCCCTTCACCCACTAGCAAATGGTATGGGTAGCCTTGGGTATTTGATGTACTGGGGAGGAGAGGCATAATTTCTTTGACCCTGGTTTTCCAGTTTCTCTCCCACACTCGGTATTCTGTGGGAGAAATTGAAAAAGCCACAATCGTTTTTAGATTTTCAAGGACAAGCGTGTTACTTGTAAAAGTCGCATGGAGCAGATTTTTAAAGTACTCACTTTCCCGGCCAAATTCTTTTTGGGTCTTGCATAACTCTCTTATATTATTATAACTAAAGGGCTCCCATGTGGGGTTCAGGCCTGTGCGTGAGAACTGTACTGGAGCGGCAAGTGGGTGCTTGAGGGGTTCCGGATCCCGTTCCAAGATGGCGTCTCTTCCGGCATCCCAACCATGGGAACCGGAAGGTGGAGCGTGGGATCCGGAAATGCCAGCCTCAGGGGAGGGGTTTAGGGCAGAAGGGGTGGTCCGTGGGAACAAAGGAGGACTGGGAGGGGCGAAAGGCTTCGTGGGAGGGGGAACAAGGGAAGGGCATCCCATCTTTGTGACCGCCCCTAAGGAGGGGTCAAAGTAGTAAGTAGGAGGGTCAGGGATAACGTCAAAGGAAGGGTGGGGCGCGTCACTAATGGCGGGAAGGAAGGGATTCTGGGACAAAGAAAGCTGGGGGATAGGGGCCACACGGTCGCGGTCATTTTGTGGAAAGCAATCACCATTTTTAGGATAGGGATTAAACAAAGGGCTAACAGGGGAACGAACTTAGCACCACAGAACTGGGGAAGCTGGAGTAAGGGTAGACATTTCAAGAGTGCCCGAGGGAAGCTGGCCAGGTTTCTCTCAAGCAGGGAGAGGAGAATCACAGGGAGTGTCAGGGGGCTGGTGGCGACCCTGAGCCCGTGGGCCCTTTACAGTCCTTGTGGTTTTCCCAGGGGTTTTTGCGGAGTGGGAAAGATGGGGGACGGGTAAAGGGGAAGGAGCAACAGGGGTTTTCTTTTTCTTTTTTGATTTTTCTGCAGTGCTGTGGATTAGGGCTAGGAGCACGAAAAAGCGCTCAATTGAGCCATCTCCGCAGCCTTGCAGAAAGACCATCCGATTTCTGACTTTCTCCCAGAACGACAGTGACGAGGCTTCATCAGCCTTTGTTTGGGGATATTCCACAAAAACCCACTTAACAAACCTTTTCAAGAGGGGTCGGGAGAACTGAAACTTATTTTCTAACAGAGAATTCTTAACTTGGAGATAAAATTCCTGCTGTTCCCTAGAAAGCTTGACACCCACCTTTCTAGAGAACACCCACCCCAACGCCTGAAAGGGATAACTGAAAAGAGAACTCGGAGGAAACAGCTACGCCTTACCCCAAGGCGTCTTCCCTGCCGCTCCTCCAAACGATTTGACGGCGTTGGGTCTTCCTGTGGTTCGCTGATGATTTCAAGCGGTGCCACTCCTCAGTCCGTCGAGAAGTGCGTCCTTTACTCTCGGCGCGCTCCAGGAGCACCGTGTCCTAAAACCGAGCATGCTCACACGGAGAGGTGGCGGCTCCAAGCTACAGATCTTCTGGCAAGCCTTCAGGGAGATCGACAGTCCCTGTTCGGAGCGCCAGTTGTTGCCTCGAGATCCCAGTGTCCTCGACTCCTGCACCTACCTGGAGCTAGAACCCCTGGCAAGCTTTGGAGTCGCCGCCTGTTTTGGGGTTTCTGGGGCGGGTGGATCGCGGCGAGGTGACAAGGTCCAGCACAAGGGCTAACGGGGCTCAAAGAAGGCACACAAGAGGCAGAGGGTGCGGGAGGAGAGCTCCCAAGGTCCTGTGGGAACACGAACCTGGAGGAAAGCCGAAGCATGGAGAGATCTCCCGGAGGGAACAGTGATGTGCAGGGTTTTTAAGGGGGAGCCCAGACGGGAGGGGTTTGGGGTAACAACCAGTCAGGGAAGGGGAAAGGGGAGGAGTCGAGGGTCCAAGGGCCAATAAAATTAATAGGGGGTGGGGTACAACCAAGAACAGCAAATCATCAGCTGAACTGAACAGAAGCTTCTAGGAGGTAGGAGGAGTTTACACTCTGGTCTCTACCCCAGAGCCCTCCTCCCAGGAGGAGTCCTCCTCTTCTGAGGTGGGGTCGGAATGATGGGCAGCAGCGACCACCGAGGGCTGCACCTCATCCACAGATCCAGCTTTTCTAAGCAGATCTGATGTTCTTACAAACGTGAAAAGGAAGCTGCCTTGCCTAACCTCTTATCTCTAACTCATCCCTTATCTCTAACACCACCCTCTGGTGACACACCAGAGAATGGTGATCTTTCAAGGAGGATTTCAGCTCAGCTCTGACCAGGTAGACAGTTACTGCCTGCCTTTTCCCAGCTCTCACTTTGCCCCTCAACTCCACTCCTTGGCTTCCCTTCTTGGGCTACCTCTCCTTCCTGCACCAGCTCATCTCCACCTCCCCAGGTTGCCTTACTCAGGCTTCTTCAACAGCCCAAAGCTGAACAGAAAAAAGGAAATTAAGCCCAGCTGTTCATTGAGAGGATGCTCTGCATCCCTGGATGTGACCACACTGCTTCCTTGTCTGGGGATGGCAGGGGATCCCCACACTCTGCTCTAGCCCCCAGAACACACACCCCAAGTTAGACTGCTTGCACTGCCATGCTGGACGCATGTAAGGAGATGCAGAGTTCAGCTCGGTATACCCATTAGTTACACAAGAAAACACCTAACTCCATCCTCTTCTCAAACTACAGCAAACCTGGGGTAACTCAGACAATGCTAAAAAGGCCGAGGGGTTTTTTCCCCCAGTCTCATATTGACTTGGCATACACACAAGTTCACCAAGTTCAGCAGTTACATTAGCACAGAGAAAACCAGAAGGAAAGAGGCGCTAACCATTTTTAAACAGGAGAAATACACCAGTATGTGGATCCAATCTTAAATCTGATCCAAACCACCCACATCTCAGCTTCCGAGCCACAGATTTGTGGCACCTTTGGTGCTTCTGCACTAAATCAAGGTGAACCCCTAGGAGCCGGATAGGGAGAAAATGGCTCTGCCCAATGGCTCCTGAGCATTTAATCACTATCTCCACAATACTTCTAGCTAGCATGTAGTTTAAATGTAATCCATCAACTCTAAGCACTAGATGTCCAGAATTTAATTAAACTCAATACAAAGCAGCAGGGAATAATACCCAGAGAACAAAGAGATAGTATCTGTCTCTTCTGTTATGCTGGGGAAAGGAGAACACTTTATTTATTATTTTTGTCCCAAAATTCCTGCAAAGGCATGCATATATACATAAAAATATGAAAATAACTGGCACCTTTTCAGGAATGTAGTACTTATTCTGTAGCTAATATGATATTCATTAAGCAATTCTTTTGTGATTCTTGTATGGCATAAGCAAAGGCAATTTTTCTGTATTTTTGTGTCAAAGCAGCACAGAACTGACAGTCTGTTAAAATGCCTTATGGATGGGGAAATGAGTAGTTGTCAAAAAATGGCAAAGTGTTTCCCCATGGGCAAGTGGAGCAGGGAGCCAGGAGGCAGAGGTATCTGTCTGAGCAGAAAGCAGCAATGCCCATGAAGGCAGGTGATACTCCCACACAGGACACACAGCTGCAACCCAGCAGTGCAGAGACCAAAATTCCCAGCCACCTTTGACTCTTCCAAGTGAGAGATTTCTGCCCAGCACAGCTGCCAGTCTCAGCTTCAGCATGGCATTAATAACTGCTAGCTATGTCAGGGAACTCCTGGGAATCTCCACGGCTCAGTGCTCCCGTTGTACCTCGGATTTCCCTTTACAGTGGTGCTTGTGGAGGAGGGAACAACATGCTCCCAGGCACGGCCTCAGCCAGCATCTCTGGCCACAGATCTATCAGCTGCAGCCCAGCAGTGCAGCAAAGACTCAAACCCTCCTGATGGGGATTTGAATTGCTACAGACTCATTTGGTAGCTGTGAGTCAGAGAACAAGTGATCAGAGGAATGGGTTTACTCAGCCACAGAGAGAGGCAAACTTGCACAGCAAGAACAGGCAGCAATTACAGCACCCCAGCAGGGCACAAACTCCTCACCTTTTTGATCCAAGGCAGTCTCCAGTACACAATCTTGCTGCATCTAGATGTAAAAATCAATCAAAAGAGATGGTTAAACTGTCAGATTAACCAGCAGAGGGAGTTACAGCAATACAACAAAACAACACTTAATTGACAATTCAAAAATAAAATTAAGTGCTGTAGGTACTAAGATATGAATTCAAGCAAGGAATCTTCCTTTTCCCTCTGCACCAATCCTTCCAAACATGTAGATAGAAGCAGTACAGCCACCCTGCTGCAGTACAGGTAGGTGTGTGGAAATAAGGCACCCACATAGCCACAAAGGTGGTGCACTTTGCCATGAACACACTTGTCTGCAAATAAAGCCCTACAAGTGCAAGTCTAGGTAATCAGGATGCAGCATCCGTTTAAACTCTGTGACTCTCTCTTCAGTGATCCATTTAGCAAAAGATCTTTATCACAAACATGACAAAAAAGAAGCTGATGCCGCCAGAAACATGCTGTGTTTAGCAGCTCCTTACTCTGACATCACGTACCTCATCTTTCTGACCCTTCAGCCACAGCCACCCTCTTCTTCCTCGTACTCCTGATTTATCATCCCAGAGGAATTCTCTGAGCCATGCTTAGCACAGTGGAAACCTGATCAGAGGCCTCCGGACACTGCTATGATAGTGCTGATAAATAATTAGTGAAGGGGATAGAGGACAAGAGAGAGGAAACATGAGTTTCTCACCACCCTATGAAACAACACTCAATAGTTCATGTACAGTGCTAGTCTATAATGTCTGTCTCCATGATCTACCCCAGAATAGCTGCTGGTTTGGAGTATAAAGATAAGGGTAGCCACTGCCCTCAGGGAGAAAAAGGGGGCAGAAATCTCATTAGATGCAACTGGAAAAAGTTGGACTGAGCTTGAAGGGGGAGTGGTCTGCAGGACTATTCTAGGTCTCACAGTAAAACACATGGAAAAAATTATAGATGACATTATGGTTGCTTATTTCTATTCCTAAGGGGAAAACAAATCTATTCTGATAGCAATTAAAGTAACACATTTCTCATGTATTTTTTTATTTCAGTTTGAATAATAAAAAGGGCACAGATAACGGGCTGGAAGCAAGCCATGGGGAACCCTTCTGAGGAAACACCAGCTCTGCTGAATAACTAAACCCAAAGCAACCCTGCTTGAGGCGGAGTGTCAGGGGACAAACACAGACACCCCTATGAAAGGTATAATCATCAGGAAAATGAGGGGAAGGATGGACGAGTGGCTCCTTGGAGGACATGAGCAGCCTCAGGGGAATCTTGCCCCTCTCCAAGGATGGTGGGGGACGAGCTGAGCCAGGGTTTGAGGCTGGGTGGCTACTGAGCTCAGCCGTGGGGGCCCCTGTCAACTGCAAGAAACGCTCCTCTCATTCAGGGCTACTCTTTAAAATCACCATCCATGACCTCGCACGGCAAAGCAGGGCTGCAAAATAACACCCAGCAATCTTTGCCAGAGCTGCTGATTCACATCAAGCTGATGGGCTTTGATACGTTTGCAGAACACTTTCCCAGGTCAAAAGGCAATTGCTCATCAAAATAATTGAGCACCTCTACGACTCAGTGGGTCGGATGCCTGCTGGAGACAGGGCATGACCAGGGTCAGGTCCTCTCTGTGCCTGGCTTGGAGCTGAGGAGAGAACCACAAGGGACACTCCAACCCAGCTCCATGCCCGCCACGAGTGCTCTCTTCCCAGAGGGGACTGCATCTCCTGTCTTGGCAGTTCAAGTCCAAACATGCTGTGAAGGCTCCCAGTTTCAGTGTGCACTGGAATGAAGTGTCCTAAGCCTATTCCTCCCACCAATGAAAATTCTCACAACACAGGGAGGGGGGAAAAATAATTCCAGCATTCCTGATATAAAATATCAATATAAGGATTTAAACCACAAAGACTATATATAGCCACAGCTATAGTAACTATATCTTCCAATCTTCTTTTTCCACCTAAAATTCTGGGACAAATAAAGCCCCAAGTGGTTCTTTCAGGTTTTTCCCTGGAAGGAGAGTATTTGGAGCCTCCTGGGTTTAGCAGCTGCCCACTGGACTGTTTAAATTCATTTTGCATGTACAATATTGAGAAGAGAAAAAGGGTGATATAGAATGGCAAGAAAGGAAGAAGGAAGAAATATATTCATGTGTGGTGGTACCACACCAAACATTACAAGATATTTTGTAATTACTTAGCATAACAAATCAAAACACACAACAATATACCGTCCAGGTAAAATCTAGAAGAAACACACTCATTTCCAGATATCATCAGATGAAAGAGTATTTGCATCCATGGTGCATATCTTTATCAGCAGAAGGACTTTAAATTAAATTTAGAAGATCTTTTACCCTACACCCTGCACAGCAATGCAGAGATTTAAAAACGCTGTGCTGCTTTCATGTGCCCCCTGATGTCCTTTGATGCACTCATTAGTGCACTCATTAGGGCATTCTCATTTCAGAATAGTCTTTGTCAGGGAGAAATTTCTCCCATATGGGATTGCAAAGACCAGGGTTTGTTTTCTTTAGGACCTGCCACACTTAAGAACTGGCTCTAGTACCACATAAACCTTGAGAGTATCTCACTGCCCCTCCTGCTCCAGGATAATCAGCCCCCATTTTCAGGAAATTCAGAGGCACTGGCATAATGCAGTAGATTGGCAAGGGGATGAGGAATCAAGGAGGTCTAGGACAAGTCAGAGGTGAGCTTAGCAAAATACTCGTTTCCTCACAGCCACACTATGATCCAACAAGCACAAGGGACTTTTGCACTGTGCTAAAAGCAGCTCCTGCAAAAGCACAAGTGTACCCTCCATTGCTAAGAAAGCAACAAGACTCAGTGCTGCTCACTGACAGGAGGAGGTGTTTCCATGAACTTTGCCACCAAGGCCTAGAGGAAGGCCCTTTTACACCCTTTTCTTTCTTCCCTACCTTGGAGCAAGGAGGCCAGAGCTCTACAGCTGCTTGTCCCCCCAGTGACCATGCTGTCAAATCCCAGCTCTTTGCTATCAGTGCAGACACACAAATTTGGACAAGACAGATTCCACTCTGTGTCAACAAAAGCTGAGGCCTTGCACTGGAGTGTGGTGCAGCATCTCCCAGAACAATACATCTCAGAGGCAAGGAAGCTGCCTGTCCTGCCTGTAGCCCTATCAGCTGATTATCCCTGGCCATGCTGCCTGTCCCTCAACACCCATTCCCCCCCTCCGCTATCCTCCTACCACACCACCCCAGCTTGCCTTGCACTGGTCCCATATATCTGACAGAGCTTCCCTTGCAATTTTCACCACTCCTCCAAAGGGAAAATGCAAAGACACTTAAATCATCCTCAAACCCCTGTGGCAGGGGAACAATGTAGTATTAATGAGGCAGCACCAATGGCAATGAGAGCACTTCTATCCAGCAGTGCCATCAAAAACAGCACAAAGCTTTCACTGAACGCTGAAAGCAATCCATTTACCTGAAGGACCCAGCCAGTCTCTGTGGATTTGTGGAGGAGAAGCTTCTGCATAACTTGTGATTCCAAAGTCTGGCACAGAGATGGGGCTGTTCATTGCTAAGCCCCTGGGACACATCAAACTCTTGACACCACAGGATTGCAACACATTTAAAGCAATCTGGTATCTTACACTCTGCCATCTGAATTACACCACTGTCTTCCAGGCTGAGATATAGCAAACACCTCTTCCACACCTTCTGCTTTATCTCCTCTACTCCTCTTGCTAACCAACATGATTTACCAGCAGCTTGGAACCAACCTTACTGCCCTGCAATAAGAAAATAATCTCTTACTTGCAATCTACTACTAACTTTCAAAATCCCTTGTCATAAGCCACGGAGATGGTGTGATAGCAGTAACTGTTTTCAGTAAATCAAACAGGCACAAGACTTTTCGAGGCAACATCATTTTTAGCAGCCACCTGTATTTTGGATTTTTTGGAAGGCTGGAGTTGTTTCACATGACTACTCAGCCATGCCATCTTCAAGCCATTTGGGCATATTTGTGTTCAAAGCAGCAAAGTACAAAATGAGCTCTGATTAACACAGTGATTGTTGGATGCAAGGAGCAGGGAGTTGGACTTGACAATCCTTATGGGTCCCTTCCAATTTGAGATATTCTATGATCCTGGTGCCTTGAGTACTCCAGCTGCAAAGTAACAGAGAGAAATGGGAATGTATTCCATCTGTGGGGGAGGAGGTGCTTCAGAGTGAGGAACCCATGCATTTACAAAACTGTCCATGGAGCAATTCAGCTCAGAGATGAAGGATAGCCCAAAGGTCAGAGAATTTGGGTTTCAATCTCTCCCCAACACTTAACATGACTGGAAGTAACTCACCACCAGCTTAATCTGCAACAGAGGAACAACTTTTTCTATCCATGAAAGATGTACAGGACACTGCATGGTTTTAAAGGTCAGAGTGAAAGGCCATCAGGTAGGTGGACAGACAGATCAATGTTTTGATTGCCCTGAGGCAAAAGCACCAGACACCACCTTCACCCATAAGAATGGCTTTGCCACAATGAGCACCTGGATGCATTATATCACCCAAATGGCACACCAGAGATAGAGCACTTGTGCACGGCAAACCTTAAGTACCTTACCAGGAAAATTCAGTTTGCTAAACGTATCTTAGAGAGGCAGGCAGCTTCACCTGAAAACTTTCCACAAGTGCTGGCTTGCATGTTCCGTAGGTTTTCGCTGTAATCAGATTTCCATTGTGTATTCATTTCTTTCCTGAAACTCTTCTTGCAAAGAACAAACAGCACAACTATGTGTACCTGAGAAAAATGCTGAAGAGTCTACAACACTTCTGTGTTCAGTTTAATCCTCACAAGCATCCACACCCCAAATCTGAGTTGACCACAGCACAGAAAAAAACCCAATACTATGCTACCCATGCCACCATTCACAGTTTGGATCTGTAGACTAAAGAAGCCACAGAAAAGAAGACTGTAATTAACTAATGGGATTAATTCTGAGACAGTGCAGTCTGTTCAGCAGAAATAAGCAGAGAGGAACAATCAAGGGATTACTGGCTAAAAGCCAGCAAACCCCATTTGAAACAGACAATTCCACCCATCAAAGGCACATATAAATCAATGAATTGTTGATCCATCACCTTAGTTTTCATGATTACTTCTTACAATGCTTCAAAGAGCCCTTGGAACTAGAACTCCCACTCTGAGTTCCCCAGAGATCATCTGCTGTTCAAAGCAATCAGATCCACAGAGGACTTGGAGTTTGCCTGCTTTGTTTTTAACGATGTACATCACTGTTATGATAAATTATAAACCAGTTTCACCATTATCAATCATAACAGTGACTTACTCAGTCCAGCAAAGAAACATCAGGCTCTTTTGTTTAGTTTTGCTACACTTGAAGGAAAAAGCCACTGAAGTGTTCTCAAGAAGCACTTGACAGAGAGAGAGATAAATTAAACTGTAAATAGAAATGGAAATGCAAAAGCAGAGTCATCAGTCACTACAGCTGGTACAGAAGTTTATCAGTCAGTCCCAAGTTGGGAGTGGCCAGCAACTGAATTTGGCAGCCTTTTCAGCCAATGGCAAAGGCATCCTGCAAAATCGCTGGGGAACAGGGCGCCTCATGAACCATCTCACTGTTTCCTGTCACCAGGGCACTGTTGCAGGAAAAGTTTTGAACTAAAAAGAGAAATACTTACACAAGAAGGAGAAATCAAACCAGAAGAAAAAGCAGACATCCCAACCTGAATTGTACTACCCAAGGCTTCCAGATTAACTGGAAGCCACTTGCTTTCTGCCATGCCCTTCTAGAAAGGTAGGGGAAATTATTCAGCTCCTCAGCTCAAATCCTGCCTGTGAGATTGAGGCCCTTGTGAACACCAGTGTCCCACTCACTGCCACAACAGGACTGGAATTATTTCAAGAGGGTAATGAAAACTTCATTCCTTGCTGCCGGCTGGACAGCCAGCAGCTCACCCCACCACAGGTCTTTCATGCTGCCTTGATACTCACCCACTGTGGGACTCAAAAGCCTTCTCAAAACACCATGCAGACATCAAGCTCACAGACCTTTACCAGTAACATGCAAAATACATCTGCTGCCCATGTATTGCTTACATCAGTGCAGCAAGCAGCTCTGTATCCCACCTTTGCCCAGGCCATGCCATCAATCCCTGCTCGCTTTGGGTCTGCCTGCATGACTCACTCAAGCACCAGCATCATACTCACACACAAACTGACACACATGACTTTGGCTTCCTCTGCAGAAGCACAAGCACTTCCTTAAAGCTTTCCCTGGACTCTGTCTTTCCAGGAGCTTCAGTTATACCTAGCAATCCTCTTTAATTCATGTGCTGCAACTAAACCCAACACCACTCCCTGAAACTCACCACCGGCCAAACACCCCTCCAGCACCAGCTGCATGTGGAAGTCCCTGCAGAGCACCCATCCTGCATCTTATAGAAGGTGCCAAGTATTTGGGAATAGCCAACTATGAATCATAATTTCTTTACGATAATATTGCAAAACTTGAAAGATAATCACTGTGTCACATTCTTGATTTATAGAATCAGGTTGGTTTCTAAATGTGAACCATGATCTGAGCTTGTTCCTAAGCTTTATTGAATGTTCCCTGGAAGGCCAAAGCACTGGTAACTACGAAGTTCAGCACAGGGCAAAAATGAAGAGAGGAGAAGCCATGAAATACAGCCCCCTGGAGCTCAATTACTTCTGACTCATCCTCTCAAACGAGTTCTTTGCCTCCATAAATCAGAAGGAACAGAAACAGTCACACTGCTGAGAGAGGATAATTATTCTTGCACTGTGTGAGGGGAAAACACATATGCTAATAATGCCAGCTCATGAGTCTGTGCTGGTGTCGAAAGGGAGGAAAACATCCTTTTAAACATAGAGGGGCCTACTGCAGCCTGTGTGACAGTCCCATCCACATGCTCTGAGCTCAGGAGAGCCATGGTAGCCCCTCCAGTCTGCAATCCAAGACCCTCAGGATGACACAGAGCATGGGGACCTCCACAAGAACAAGGTGGCTCAAACCTCCTCATTTACATTCATCAGGGTTCATCCTGCTCACTTTCACCTGCCTGCACCAGAAGGGACTTCACTTTGGCTGTTCATAAGGGAATTAGTGGAGCATCCTGAATAAAGGGCACAATTTCAGATGTCATCCATTTTTCCAGGGCTTTTCCTTGTGACCTTTTCTAACATATGCAGGTTTTCATTTAGGAAACACTGCTGGTCCACAAGCAGTAGCACAGAAGAGAGAACATGACTTTGCTGGTGCAGATGCCCTATAGAGCATGTAAGAGCACATTGTTAAATATCTTCCTTTGCAGTATCCCATACACATCACCAGGCCAGTGGGTTATTATAAGATATTGCAAATCCTATTTGCCTTGACTCTTTTATCCTGGATTTACTAATTCTCATATTTAGAGAGAATTTGTTCAGACTATAATTATCAGCTTATTTTTCTCATTTTTCTTTTTTCATTACAACGATTCAGAAAAAGCCAGTAGCAGACAAGCCTTTGCACAATTAAAAAAAATTGTTCTAGTTCACAAATTTGGCCTAACAAAGAAAGTTATATTGTGCTTTTTCTCAGAGAGCAGAAGTTAACTTACTTTGGGAGTATTGTAACTGCAGTTTTCCCACCAGCTACCCCAACTACTGCTTGGAAAGCTCTTTTTGCCTGGCCAAGGCTAAATTTTTAGGCTTGCAGTTACCAGCAGGACCTCATAGGAGCTACTAAATGAGAAAGAGTGGAGAGTGACATGTGCATTTCTAACAGACACTAGTACTTAAAATTATCCAAAATTTCAAGGCCAGAAAAATGGAAGCAAACAATCAACAAAAAGTGATAGATTCAAGTCTGAATAAGGGTCATGCATTGAAAACCAACCTGGGATTTTAAAAAGGGCTGATGTTCTGAAAAAGAGTGCCACAAAAGCACAAGTCAAGTCCTCTTGCTCACCCCTTCTCACACCACCAAAGTAATTCTGGGGGAGAGAAAGTTAACAGCAGCTAGGGGTAAATCCAAAGACCTTAAGCCTAATGGGACAGCAATTGTAGTCTCAGCCTTGTACAAAGCCAGATGCACTGAACATCCATTCAATCTAATGTTTAGGTGAGCAGACAAACTGTTCATTAAAATACTCATTTCTTCTCGGGGCAGCCATGTCCTTAGCACATACCAGAATCAATGCAGATGTTTCTACCACACCCACATGCCAACAAAAACACCAGGCAGGATGTTGTAAATAAGACCTGGCATTTACCTGGTGAGTTTTGACCCAACCCAACTCTGCTTGACCCTCACTGTCAAGTAACCAGTCCATGGTAGACAGAGCAGACCTGTACCTGGGGGAGCAGCAGCCAAAATAGCATGCAGAGGGTGTAGCCCAGTAACACAAAACTACAGTAGCAACCTCAGGGATAATTCGTGAAATACAGACAATTATATTAGAAATAAAAGAGACCTCAAACAAAAAAAGCTTGACATAGTCCGCAGCCCTATACTGGCAGGCACTCAGATCCCAGAAACATTTCATTCTAACAAGGTAACACTTGCCCTGAGCAAGAAGAAAGATCTCAGCTTGATGCAACAACCACTGAGATCTTCAAGGTATCTGTCCAGATTAAAAAAGGAAATTAATTTGAAGGTTGTTCCCCCTTCCAGAGCTTCCTTTTAACTTTTTCCTTTTTATTAATAGAGATAAAACCCAGATATTGTGCTTGGAAGTGTATCTCATCTGCTTTGCTTCTTCAGTGTAAGCATGCCATGACACGGGTAGTGACAAGAAGCAAAGCCAGTGAAGTCCACTGCTTCCCAGCCCCACCCTCAACAGTTTTCAAAAAGGTTAATGGGGACAGAGCTCAGTATCTTCCACAAGTTGGGTCTGCAAGACACCCAGGTCTCCCAGGGAGTGCTTGAACTGGTGCCTTGAAGTGGCTGCCTGAAAACAGAGGCTAGACAAGATTAAAAGAATAAAAGCAGGTATATATTTGAAGGGCCTTCAAAGGTACATCTTGGGCAGTCAAAAGCTTCCAAGGGGCTCCACCCAAGACAGATGCTGGGTCATGGGTTTTTCACACTTTTATAAGTTTGGTCCATTTGCATATCAGGGTTAATTCTCCAATTAAAATTTCAGGTAGTGATGAAATTGTCCCAAGTTTGCTCCTGCTGTCAGAGGCTTTAGTTTACATATTTTGGGGCCGGGGGCAACAAGGTGTCCTTGAAGTGCAAACCTAGAGAGGGTTTATGTCTAGCCAGTAGGAGGGAACAGTAGCTAACAGGCTCTATGAAGTTTCAGAGTTCCATACTAAGCAGTACAGGATTTGAAAAATATAAAAGTTAAAACCTAAGGCATCATTCCCCCGCTATCTGCTCCAAGACTTATGTGCTCCATTGGGCTGAAGTTCCAGTCTCAAACGAAGCCAAAGGAATGGCATTTGTTGCCAAATGCCACCTATGCCATGACAGCAGGACAGCCACGGGCTGAACAGCAGCATTGCAGTTTCAGTACACACCACACAGGGAACAGCATGAATTACCACCCTACTGTGGTACACAGAAATCAAATCAATTTGTCTCCAGTCATGCACTCACCCTTTTCTCTCCCAGGATACCTTTCTGCCAATCCACCACTCAATTAACCTTTCATTAAAGGCTTCCTAGACATTTACAAAAAGGTCACAGCACCCATGAGTAGCACTTTATTTCACATGCATAGCTACAACTGCATTCCCCCTTGCAAGCAAAACTTGCAGTCTTGCCCTTCACCTGATGGAGACAGACCACCAGAAATCACTCCCTATTTACCTTCACCATCTCTGGTGGTTTTTACAGACTGCTGCTATATTTCACCTTAGCCATCTCTTTCATAGTCTAAGGAACCTTGGTTTCCTTGAAAGTTCCTGGTAGAAAAACAGCCCAATACCTCTGATTTAATCCTGCTCTGAGCCTCTTTCCAGTTCTCTTGGTTTGTTCCAGAGCCAGGAGATAAAGAGCAGGGGGCAGTGCAAACACAAGCTTACACAGCTGCAGCATGTTTTCTTCCCACTGCCTTTGCTAATAACTTCTAATGTTCAATTTGGTTTTGCTGACTGCTGAGCACTGAGCCAGTACTACCACTGAGCTCTACGTTATAACCCAGAACCTCAAGCCCCCAGAGCCTGTTGGCATCTCACAGCTCATTGCCTTATGCACATTGCCTTATGTACATTACTTTCATGTGCATCACTTCACATATTCCTACCCTGAAATTCATCTGTCATTTTAGCATCTCATCATTCTGTTTCAGAACATCCTTCTGCACATCCTTGCACTTTGCCTGTCTTTACCACCCCAAATAGTTTGCTGTGCTGCCAAAACTTATTTCTTTTCTTTTTCATTCCTTTTTCAAGTCTCTAATTCATATTTGAAAGATACTAGGTGTCAGCATGAGAGCTTGCAGTATTCTGCTGGTAACTTCCTTCCACAAGGAAAACTCATTATTTACTTGTACTGTCTGTTCACCTTCTTTTAACCAACTATTTTTCTAAGACCCCCCCTCTCTTTTTCCACTGCCGCTTCATTTCTTTAAACGTCTTCTGTGAGGAACCTTGATAAATGTCTTTGAAAAGTCCAAGCAGGCTTTACCAACAGAGAACTCTGCTCCACATGCTTGTTAACTCCTTCAAAGCAGCATTTTGCCCTCTCCCTCTCCATGTGTGTTTGTAGCTGTTTTCACTTGAAAGCAAATTCTGAGTTTCATGGGATGCTACTGAGGACAAAGCTTTTCTAGCTTCAGGTGTTTTAAAAAATCATGCAAAAGGAAAAACTATGTCCCAAGTGTCTCTTTTATTATCTCACAGACACCTCCTGGACCCATTTTCCCTTTATGTAAGGTCAAAAAATATCCTTGCTCAAACATAACTACCAATACTAATGCAAACCTCTTATCTTGAGTCTCTTTCCTTTGCTGTCTCGGACAATACAGGGTGGCCTCAGTCTAGGTTTAATAAAAGCTTATGAATGCCTTACTGAAAATATTTGTTTGGGCACTGATGCCTGAAACAAATCCAATTCATCCAGTTGCTGATTCAGACAGCATTTCAGCTCCTAAATGCACAGATCCCTTTCTGCAGAGGCCTCCCATCCCTCACTGAGCTTTTCAAACCCCATTATCACACTTCTCTTCACAAAGCTGTAATCGCTTCACATTTGCAGGGTAGGGCTTTCCAGGTATCCCCGGAAGGAACTAAATGCCACCATTTACAGTGATTTAAGTATGTAATTTCCATGGAGCCCACTGGAAATCCCAAACTTCATGTTAATACTCACTTCTTCAGCAGAGCTAGTAAAGGTCCTGCTTTCAGGCACCTCCAGCAAGCTGATCTTGATGGGCAAAATAAATGCATCAAGCCAACACCACCCACACTATTCTGCACTACAGACTCTGTGCCTTCCAGTCTGGGTACTGAAGTTTTGACTCCACAACATTCTGTGTTTCCCAGTTTTGCCTGTTTCACCCTAATACAAGACCCCTCAGGCTCAGTTCTTGGAGATGGACTGCCAGTTCTGCAAATGTCCCAGGCTGATCTCCAGCACTCAGTAGGACAAAGCACTTCGGGATTATTCCTGTGCCATCAGAGAACACACATCACAACAAGCTATTAAAAAAACTGAAGCACAGCAATGGGGCTGGAGAGAGAAGGGAATGTAGGTGAGGAGCAAGGAAATCACAAGAAGAACCTAGTGTTGATAACACAGCTCCAAGACAGAGTCCAGCAGAGAGAGGAAGAAAACCACCAGAACATCACCACACCTAAGGGAGCTGTGGTAGCTCACCAGGGTGGCCACACAGTGAACTGATGTTTCTGCTGCTCCTGCAGAAGGGCTCATGGATGCCACAGAGCACAGAAGGGGCAGATGGATAGGGAAAGGTACTTGAAGCTCTGTGTATGCCCCAAATCCCACCTGAAATGCTAATCATGCTTGAACAAACAGTTTTTAACTTGAGAAAACATCTGTTGATACAAAATGCTGGCCATTTAATTTCTGTTTGTTTTCCCTTACAATTATTGTACAGTCAAATCCTTCCGTAGAAATTGCCCTTTTTCCCTAGAGTCACATAAAAGCATGAACCCAGAGCTCCGTTCCAGAATAATTTGCAAGAAAACGTTGTACTATGGGATACCCAATAGGGACAAAGTCTTTTCACAAATGTTTACAGTGCAGGGCAGGCACCTTTGTGTTAGAAACACATCTAAAGCTTACAAAGTGGAAGCAGACTTCTATAGCACAAACACAGAACAGCTTGGAGCTACAGTTGGTGTCAAATCTGGGAGCTGGCGTCAAATCTGGGAATTGGCATCAAATCTGGGAGCACAGCAGCGATCTATATGAAGACTTTTCACACATTCCCTAACAGGCTGGCAAGGATCCAGGGTTCAGAGTTGAATGTAGGTTACGTAGTATCTCTCTTTATTGCCTCTCTCAGGGAAGATAAGGCAGAGGAGGAAATGAGGTTTCCAGTATTGACAGATTTCCTTAGCAAACTTCTATCTTTGACAGTTTCACACTTGGTGTGCTGGCACATGTGTGCTCCCCCTGCTTCTCTCCTCCTTTTTTAAGCTAATTGAATAAACTCTAAAAGCAAGCATAAAATCTGCCGTTTTAGCAAAGTTGTCCTACATGTGCCCTTCAGACTTTGCTCTAACTGAACTATTATGACAATTTGCATGTTCATATGTCCATGTTCAGCCCACAACCACACATTGTCTTCCATGCCAGATGTCTCACAACCACTAGCAGCGGAACCATGAGTGTGGCAGAAAACTCCAAGGAGAGAAAAAACCTCTGTGTGTGTGAACCAGAGCTTGAAACTTCACCCCCACACACATTGGAAGAGAGAAGCAAAGCACCTCATCACAGACTCTCATCTGAATATATTCCTTGAAATTCACTTCTGAAGTATGACCTTTAGCACTTCATACACAACTCCCCTTCTATTTTTAATACCATTATGTGACTGCTAAAAAAGCTGTTAGCAGGGAAACCTTCTAACTTTCCCAGCACTTCTGTGAGATTTCTCTCCTTCTCTCTTTTTTCCCAAGCAAAACTATTAGAAACAATTCTAGGAGTTTTTGTAAACTAATTAGTATCGTGCAGCTGTGTACTTTGTTTTGGATTTCTTAGGAGATATTTTAGGATAAATGTTTTGAGCAATTGACCAATGAATTTGGTAGGTAGCTAAGCTCGAGGTCGAGTTATCTCCTGCAGTTTTCTGTAAACACAAGAAGCAAGAAGCAAGCTACATTCATAGAGCCATTCTGTATGTTAATAAATAGTTCATTTGCTTTGCCTTATTCACCCTGGACTCCGTGTCGTTGTTAATGAGACACTGCGACACCATTACTTTCAGAAAGTTGATGTATTTCACATGCTTTCATCAACAATTTTTAAAAAATCAAAAGAAAAAGAATGGAAAAATAAAGGTAGTGTAATGTTGATATTTGATGTTGGTATTTAGCCATAATGTCAACTTTACTAACTTCACAATTTATCAGAAATTATCAGACATGGAGATCTTTCTACATCAGGAAGCAAATGTCATGATTCAAAGAGGCTTCAAGAGTATACAAGCACATGTAGCTCTCAGACTGAGAGGAGGGGGCCTTTACCTTGTACCAGCATCTGCCAAGTTTTGGGATCAGGATGGATAAAAGGCATCCAGAGTATGGGAATTCAGTCCCAGATCAGAGCTTTATAGACTTCACTATACAGCCTCAGAAACCAATGCTACATCTCTCAGAAGTACAAAAAGCCCACTAGCTCTACATCAAGGGTAAAAGTACACCTAAATTTCCTTCCCCAAAAAGTGACAATTCCAGCACTTCCCGCTAGAAGTGATTTTTCTCAGGCTGCGAATGCAGATTACAATCAATGAAGCTGATGGCAATTGAAGGAAAGAAGGGCAGCCCATCTCCCAGTCCATGAAATTGCAGACTGCCATCAGAAGCTATTTCCTTCAATTCAGAATATTCCCTCCCTTCTTCCCATTTAACAATGGGTCCAGAAAAAGCCAGCGACATCTGTCAAACCCAGATGGCTCACTTGGAAAGTGACTGTGTGTCTGTTTATAGGGAAAGTGGTAGCATCAACAGAGAAGGAATAGATATTTATATATGTTGGAAGCTGCTCATCTCTGCAATGACAACTTCAACTTGCTCCCAGCTCCACCGCAGGCAGGAACAGAGAGACGTTGCTCCGCTGAGGAACCTTATTTGCAACAGGCCAAATTTAAGAAATATGAGATCGTGTGGTTGAACTGCTCCACCCTGCATTGCCAAGGTCTCACAACCCTCTAACCAGGAAATTCCCCTCAGGAAAAGAGTATGTAGAGGATTATTCCATGACTCTGCATGCAGAAGCAGCAAACTACAGGTTCTGGGCCCAACTGTAAATAAAATGTAATTCTGCCCTTTAAAAGAAAAGTGTGGGGAGAAAAGGAAACATAACTTCACACTGAAAAGAGTAATTTCCAGGGGATTAAGCTATTGTGCTATTTGCTTGTGTCTACTTTAGCTGCTGCTTGAGATGTTAACCTCACTACTCCCAGTGAAGCAATGAAAACAACTATTATGCTGGCAATGGGATTTGCAGCTGAGAAAACATGTGTGTTAAGGAAGGAGAGAGGAGTCCTGCTGGGAATAACTTCTTGCAGTCCCAGCAGCATCCCATAACCAGCAAAAGTGTATTGTGCCTTGAATACAGTGCGTCAGGCTGGGTGAGCAGGCAGACACTCAAAGAGACAATATATCCGCCAAACCACCAACCCCACAAAGGACACAGCATAGCCATCTGTTGGGGTTTTAGAAGTTGTCTTTCTGTTTTCTTTTTCTCTTGGGGAATTTTCCCCCATACATGTTTCGGGAGGGGCAGTGAGTGCTGAATATTTGGGAGAGACAAAAGATCTGGCCACAGGGGGAGGGGTCCAGCTGGCTGGCCTCTTTCACCTGGGGTTGTCTCGTGTGTGGGGCAGAGATGCCTGGAGAATTGAACTGCAAAAAAAGGGGCTGGGTGCCACCCCTTGCTCTCTTGTTCTCTCTGCACTCGGAGGGGAAGGAGGCTGTGGGGAGGACTCGCCATCGCTGCAGGCTCCTGCCTTCTGCTGCTTTCCTTCCACCGGGGACCTCCCCCCGGGGATCCTAAGCCCGCCTGTCCCTGCCCGCCAGTCCTGTGCTGCTGCTGCTGCTGCTGCTGCTGCAAGCCTTCACTACACGGTAGCTCCGCACGCCC
>VXBT01008094.1:0-12146 GCA_013400235.1 Oriolus oriolus | reverse complement strand
GCCCACTGAAGAAAATGGCCCCAAATGATATAAAGCGTATGCAATTATATACCTTGCAAAATTAGCATATCTATCAAAGATTCCCCAATGAGGGACTTGGACGAGACCCCTCATCAAGGAACCTTCCCCCTGGACGGGCCTGTGTTTACAGAATGTGTTCTGGAGAAGACTTTGGTGTCTGGGGTTTTCAGAATGTTTGGTCTCTTGGCTGAACGGAATATTGGGTCTAAGGGGAGTTATCAAACTTAAAGAATTATAACTATGTAGGCTAAAAGCACTAAGAATACATAAAAGCTATATAAAGGAGTGTATAAAAGGGGTATAAAAGAAAAAGCAAAAAAATCATCATGGCATCAGCAGGGGCAACATCCACTTTCCCATGCCCTTTTTTTTTTTTTCTTTTTTTTTCTCATCTCACTCTTAGCCAGCTTTATATTTCTTCAACCCACTTTACTCTTCAGGAGGTCTGGGCTTATTCTTTTGGTGTTATGCGGTGAGTGTCCAGAAGCTGGTCTTTTCCTGGGAGAGAGATGTATTAGCAAGGTGATCTTTTAAACTCTTAAGGGGAAGGGAAGGAATATCAGTGTGTCAGTAGTACTCTTTGTAAAATTTGCTAACTTATTAACTTATAACGTCTCTGTGAACGTACAACTTTACAAACAATTTACATACTGATTTATAACGACACAACTCAATTTGATTTTACTCAAAATTTCAAAGTCCTTAGATATGTCCGCAGTCTTTGGTTCCTCCTGATGATGACCTTGGTGTCGCCTGGTGTGGAGGTTATAGTCCAGTCTTCAGGTGGTTTTATGGGCCCTTTAACTCAACTGGTGTGTGTCCACTCTTCTTCCTTGGTGTTGACTGCAGCTTCAGTTGTCAGTAGAGCCTGAAGTGGACCTTCCCATTTGGGTGTTAGTCATTTTTCTCTCCAAGTCTTAACAAGTACCCAGTCCCCAGGGTTTACATGGTGGATTTTAAAATCGAATGGTGTGGTTTGGGCTAACAATCCCTGGGATCTTAGTTCTTCTAAATTTTTCAAGATGACTTTGATATATTTATTAACTCAGGCATCCCCCCCCTTCATACGTGGCTGTTGGGGTTCATCGGTTTGGTCCTGATATGGAGGATCAATGGTGGATCCCCGAACGCCAATCTTCAAACACTCCTCCTACCCCTTGAGCTTACCCCCTCCCAAGTTTATGTTAAGCCCCTGTTGAATATGGTAACCCCTTGTTAAATATTCATGTTAATCTAGAAAGTTCTGTTATACTCGACATCCCATTGGTCTGCACCCCAAGTTCTTCCCCCAAATTCTCCCCATTCGCTGCTGTATCCCTGGACCCTCCTCCTTACCCCTTTCCTACCGGTTGTATTACCCTAGACCCTCCCCATACCCGAAGTTTTAAAAGCACTTACACAGACCCAAGGTTTCGGCTTCTGGTCCTTGCTCCCCCCGACTGCATTCCTTTCTCCCTCCCTCTCCCCTATTAAAGCAATCTTTTGGCAAGCTAGAGTCCTTCCTCTGCTTCTTTCGCCCTGCCTCGCTTCGGCATCTATCTGCCCCCAGGCGCAGTTCCTTTAGGGCACGACCAGGCTGATGGCAGAAGGCAACCCCCTCTGCTGTCGCTGGATCGTGGATCTGGGCTGCTTCTCGAGTGGAGTGCAGCAACACATGGCCATCTCATGTTGGGATAATAAGAATGGTAGCGCAAACACCATTTCATATGGGGAGGCACCTAGATCTGATCTAGGTTGAGTCTGAATTCTCAGTAGTGCCAGTGGTAGGCATTTTATCCAGGATAAGTTGGTTTCTAACATTAATTTAGTGATGGTACTTTTCAGGGATTGTTTCATCCTCTCCACTAGGCCTGAGCTTTGAGGATGCCACAGGGTATGTAGCTTCCATTCCAGTCCTATGCTTTTGGCCACCTGCTGAAGAACCCAAGATGTAAAATGGGTTCTGCAATCAGAATCGATTTTATTCACCATACCGTATCTGGGCACAATTTGTTCTAAGATGACCTTGACCACTGCACTAGCGGTAGGTTTGGTAGTGGGTACCGCTTCCACCCAGTGCGTGAGGTGGTCCATTATTACCAATAGAAACCTCCACCTCTGCACCTGGGGGAATTCTGTGAAATCAATTTGTATATATTGGAAAGGTCTCATAGCCAGGCCTAAGCCACCGCTTACTTGTTTTCTCATTACTTTCCTGTTAACTTTTTGGCATATCAAACATCCCTCGGTCACTCTTTTAGCTAGTTCAAATACCCCAATGCACCCATACAACCGCAAAAACTGGTAACACAGGGCTTGGGTACCCTGATGGGTCTTCATATGCATGCTCTCCAAGATTTTTCTGGTTAGGGGCTTATTCAACATCTGCCTCCCATCTTGCAATTTCCAC
This sequence comes from Oriolus oriolus, assembly GCA_013400235.1. NCBI lineage: Eukaryota > Metazoa > Chordata > Aves > Passeriformes > Corvidae > Oriolus > Oriolus oriolus. Next base: position 9,736 of record VXBT01008094.1, on the reverse strand, counting down.
CTCCCTACTTTATCTTTTTTGCCACCTAACTTTTGCAACCCTTCTTCCTCTGTTTCATTAAAAGATGGTATCTCCAGCTCAGTCTCTGCCCCCACTTTCTCAGTGGCCTACATTAATGTCATAAATAAGAGGCAACTCTTATTTATAATTAAAAATAAAAGAAATTTATAAAAAGAAAACTAATTTATAAAATAACTGCATTAAAAAAAAATCAAAATCCGGGAATGCAGGGATCGGAGACTTTTGGAGCCTATTCGGATGTTGACCCAGGGCAGGGATCCACAGCGCTGGGCTTGCTTCAGCTATTCCGAAGCAAAAATCTTTTATCCAGTCTCTAATAGAGATTGAGACCTGATCCCACAGTGCCAGGCTCTTCCCGTGGCTAGTCCAAGGCAGAGGGAGCAAAAAGAGCAGCTCTGGACATCTGTCCGGCAGTTTTATACCCCACTGGCTCCTCCCCTGACCGCCCACTGTCCAGCCCCCATGGTTCGAGGTGATTGGTGAGGTCCAAAAAAAGTGATGTAAAGTCCATCCCCCAATGGCTTGCTGTTGTCTAGAGGAAGATGTCATTGAGTGTAGTGGCGGGAAAAAGTCCTCATTAATATTCCTTGTTGCCATGGAGCCCAGTTGCAGAGTAACGGCCAGGTGCTAAATTTAGTCCAGGAGCCACTTATATGGGTCTTATGTCTCTGTATGGATTTTAACTTGGACAAAGATTAATAGGACTTTACAAAACAGTGAAAGGTCATTTTTAACTGGGAGACACACAGAAACATTGGGGATTTACAGGGAATAAACTCTTAACTTGGGGAAACCTTCAACAATTAACAACTCAATTAACTTTAATAACTTTTAATTTGGTCTTAGGACGATTAATCATGCAAAAGCCAATCTCATGCTTTTTATAAATGACAATTCCCCCCTTTTTCTTTTTAGCTTCGTCTATTTGGCTTTTGCTTTACACAAAGGTAGATAATTCTTCATTGATGGTATTTAGGTGGATGAATTGATCATATACTTCTCGGACCCACTTATTTCATTTCTTATCTCTCTTGGTCAGTTAGACATTCATGATTTTGTGTGTGGCGGTAGTCGAGGGTTGGTTTGCTTGGAGGTCTTGGATTAGGGGCATACTCGAAACAACAGAAGTTATTAAACGAATAAAACAAGGGATTAAACAGGGAAGGAAAATTAAACCTGCCAGGGAAAAACTAATGATCATCAGGACCTTTTTCCACCACTCCCCCTTGAAGATGTTACTCCACCATTCTGAGGTGGTGAGGGAGTGCCACCTCTGAACTGGGACATGGGCGACTTTCCAGATATTCTGGGTTATCTTCAACACCGCCTCTCCATGATCATCAATATGAAGACAACAGTCCAAGGTGTTGAATTTCCAGCAGACTCCACCTTCTTTCGCTAGAAGATTGTCTAGGGCTAGGCGGTTTTGATACACAGCTGCTCGTGTGTGTTAAGGAGTTCTATGGCCATGATGGTCTGGTTGGAGATTACCTCTATTAGAGCTTGGAGCCGGATGATCTGGTCCAGCATGTATATAGGGGTCTTGTAACTCCAGCTTCCATCTTGTGCCCAGGTGGCAGGTCCATAGGTTTCCAAGATGCACTTAGGTGGCCACTCTTCATCTTTCCACCTTTGGGTTCCCCCTGTGACATGTCTCTTTGATCTCTGGAGTTCATCATAACGGGGAACTCCAAGGTTATTTCTTGCTGACTCCAATAGCAAAAAGAAGCTGGGTTGAATCGCTCTTAAAGTGCAGCTTCCGCGCCAGTTTGATGGTAATCTAGAGTAAGCCTTTTTGCCACAAATCAAGTACAGTTCGTGTGGCGCTTCCCAAAAATTGGGTTGGGTGGTCAAGGCAGAGGTCCAATATTTGGAGATTTGCGGGAGGACAGAGTATGGCTGAGTTTTCGATTCCCAGCACTGATAAAGTTGCTCACTAGGGTGTAAGATGCAACTTTTTCCTTTCACTTTTTCCCTGGACCAGAAAATTTCTGGTTCCTTAGGGATCCACCTATGCTTGTTACTGTCTGTGACTAAGTACTGTTTGGAAACAGTTTCTCCAACTTCCTTTGTGTATCTTTTTCCTTTTCTCCAAATGCATTCTTCCCCAATGACTGTGTCACCTAATTGCCATTCCTCATTATCTTTCCCAGTTTGGGAAGGGAGGTAGTCCAATATAATTAAATCGAGGGGTCCAATGCTGACTCCTCGCCAAGGCCAAGTTTTGGACTCTAAAGTACCTCCACAAACTCAACAATTTGTTAAATTTAGTTGCCTGCCAATTCATTCAGCCAAATCAATAAATAAGTTTTTGTTAAAGGTCAATGGATTTTCTTTTTCTTGTTTTTCCTTTTCATTGATCACAATTTCTCTAATTAGATCAATATCATAAGGCTTTCTTTTCATCAAATCTTCCTTAGTAGATATGTAATTGAAATTGAAACAGAGCCAATCTTCCTGGGAGGGGCATTCTCCCTTTGATTTTTGAATTGAGCTGCCAATATTTCTCCCAATCCAATATTTCCTTCCTCGTTCGGAGCAGGTATCTAGTGCAGTTAGATTGTAACAAAAAGGATTCACACAGGTATATACCCAGAAGGAGTGTTTTATCTGGTAAGAATTTCCTTCAGCCTGGTACGCCGTCCGGTAGCATTTGTTGCACCTGGTGTTTCCTTGTGCGAGAGGGGACGACAGGATCCAGAGGAGCAGCATGTAGAGCAGGTTACACTTACTTTTTCCTGTGAAGCTGGAGTGTGGGAAAAGCTCAGTGTCACTGAACTCCTGGCTGCCGGCTGATGTCATCCCCTTTGCTCTGGTCTCTCTTCTGGGTTCTGCGCCCTCTTGTCCCTGGGTGCACTCAGACTTCGGAAAGTCTTCCATTATTTTGGCTTTGTCCTTTTGTGTAATGGAATGGGAGTCTTTTGCCCTAAAATCTGGAGTAGGAAAAACACAGCTATTGCAGAAGAAGGCCTACTCACAATGGGAGTGTTTCAATTCAGGAGCTGAAGAAACAAATATATGTAACCTTGAAATTTAGCAGGATTTCTGTAGGGGAAATTTAACTGGGAGTTTAACAGTAAAATTACAGAACTTTATGAATTTTAACTGTATAACAGGGTGATAACAATGAGAAGAAAGGGAACAATGAACTTGGAGAATAACAGGGGTTGGTTTGGGGAGTAGCAAATGTCTTTTAAAAATGTCCTTTAGAGCCAACAAAGTCCGCTTAAGTGGGAGAGTCTTCTTCCTCTTTCGGTGGTGCTACCGGTCGTTTTACTCGCCATGCGTGCATCCAACCTTTTTTCAGTGTTCTTACTGATGTCTCTGTGGTGAGCTGGACCTGAAACAGACTTTCCTAAGATGGGGTGAGTGACCTTTCTTTCCAGGACTTTATTAAAACCCAGTCTCCAGGTGAGATATTACGTTAATGAAAATCTAGAGGAGGGAATTGGGGAATCAGACCTCTTTCCCTTAGGTGTTTTGAGTTCTTGGCTATCAACTGTACATACTTTTGGATGTTCACGTTACCACGTTCCTTTGCATTAATCTCATGTTGGGTAGTGAGATACGGCAGACCAAACAGCATCTCGTAAGGGGAACAATTTATGTCAGCCCTTGATTATGTTCTAATTCTTAAAAGCACGAGGGGGAGACACTTTATCCAAGACCACTTGGTTTCAATCATTAATTTAGTTAGGGTGTTCTTGATAGTTTGATTCATGCGTTTTACCCTCCCCGAACTCTGTGGATGCCATGGTGTATGTAATTTCCAATTTATGTCTAATCGCTGAGACAATTGCTGCAAAATTTGAGAGGTGAAATGTGTTCTCCTGTCTGAATCAATACGATTCACCATTCCATACCGGAGAATTATTTGTTCCAGGATGACTTTACTCACTGTGTGGGCTGTAGCGCTGACAGTAGGAACAGCTTCCACCCAGTGGGTAAGGTGATCTGCGATTACCAACAGGTATTTCCACTTCTGTACTGGAGGCATCTTAGTAAAGTCAATTTGCACACTTCAGAATGGCCGAATTGCTAATTCAATTCCTCCAGAAGTGGTTTTTCTCATAATTTTTTGATTTACCTTTTGACAAATTATGCAACCTCTGGTAATTTGGTTGGCCAATTCATAGATGCCGAGGCATCCAAAGGTTCAGAGAAAGTGGTCTGCCAAGGCCTTTGAACCCCAATGTGTTGATTGGTGTATACTCCACAGGACCTCTCGGGCCAGTTCTTTATGCAGCATCTGATGGCCATCGGGCAGATGCCATCTGCCCTGAGAGTCTTCCTGTCCCCCTGTGGAGATAAGTTTTTGTTTTTCTGAGTCTTTAAATATTGGAATGAGTAAATGTCGCATTCGGGGTGCCCAGGGGCAATCCGGGGTTGCGACCTTCCTAGAGAAAGCATCCCACAAGGGAAGAGCCTTTCCAGGGGCCTTTGCAACTTCTCCAGAGCGATGGGTAGTCTCACAAAGTCTAGCAGCTTTGGCTGCAAGTGGTTTCAGCTCAAAGTGATTCAGCTCCTTGTGTGTTCAGCTCGTATGAGACCACCCGGGCAGGCCCAGGGATGGAGAGAGACAAGGGAGTCTAGCGTGGTGAATTCCACAGGTAAGCTTTATTCGGCCATCCCTGTGAAGGGAACCAGCGGCCAGGCTCTCCTGGGATCAGGGGTACTGCCAGGGTGCTTATGTAGGGAAGGCATGGGTGGGGTGGACACCAGTTAGCCAACAGGGTACGGACTATTACCATAAAGAGAAGCAAGGCATGTCGGGGCTACTTTTTGGTCACCGTGAGCTTGAGGAACGTTCCTATCTTTTGGGAGATTTGGCCCTCAGGCATCTCTCCTCCAAGGGAGTGCAGAGGGCTCTAGTGCCAGAGGCTGGTAGCCCTCCACAAGTAAAGTGTCTTCTTTTTGTGTGTTTATTTCTAATATCTTTGTCTCATTCCTCTCAGTTTCTGCCTCCTTCGCTGTGAGGTCAGCGAGGGCATTCCCTCAGGCTTCCCTTGTGGTGCCCTTTTGGTGTCCCCCTATGTGAACCACAGAAATTCCCTTAGGCAACTTGAGAGCTTCCAAGATCTTTAAGATAAGCTCCTTATGTACGATATCTTTGTCTTTGGAGGTAAGGAATCCCTGCTCTGCCTAAATTTTACCAAAGGTGTGGACCACCCCGTAGGCATGTTGCAAGTCAGTGTAGATGGTACCGATAGTTCTGGTTAGCCAGTGGAGGGCTCTCTCTAGAGCATACAGTTCACATACCTGGGCCGACCAGGCCGCAGGTAGCCTTCCTTTCTCGATGACACACAACTGGTGTCCATCCACCACCGAGTACCCAGAATATCGCTTTCCCTCGATATACCTAGAGGACCCGTCGATGAACAGCATTTCTCCCTCCTCCAATGGGCAGTCTAGTAGGTCCTCTCGAACTTTGGTTTGCAGATCTATAATGTCAAGGCAGTTGTGCGCGATGTTTTCTTGGGGAGTTCCATAAAGGAATTGTGCTGGGTTTGTGCTGGATGCTGTAGTTAATGTTAGGCAGTCTGTGTTCATGAGTGTGGTTTCGTACCTCATGTTTCGGGGATCTGTTAGCCATTCGGCTGCTCACTGATTAAGAATGGTTTTAATGGCATGAGGCACATGTACAGTGAACTTACCCCCAAAGATGAGCTTCTGGGTTTCCCTGATCAATGTGGCCACCGCAGCAACCGCTTGGATGCAGACTGGCCATCCTCTGGATACTGGGTCCAATAACTTCAAAAGGAAAGCAACCAGCTTGCGGACTCCGCCCCACTCTTGAGTCAGGACTCCATAGGACATTCCTTTCTCCACATTAACATATAGGTCAAACAGCTTTTCTAGAAAAGGAAGGCTTAAGACTGGCGCTTTGCTCAATTTTTGTTTTAACTCGTTCAATTTCAAATCGTCTCCACTGGTCCAATTGACAGGTTCAGGTTCAGTCAGTTTTTCACAGAGAAATCTGGCACTTTGGGTATATTGTTCTATCCAAAGTCTGCAATAGCCAATTAAGCCTAATTATTGTCTAATTTCTCCTTTAGTTTGAGGTGGAGGTAGATTTAGGGCTCCTTCAATTCTTTTGGAACTTAATTTTCTTGTTCCCTGCCCAGTTATGTGTCCTAAATATTTCACTTCCTTTTGGACAGATTGTAATTTTGATTTTGAGACTCTTAAACCGTTCTTCCCTAGAAAATTTAATAATTGAATAGTGGCCAATTTAACCATGGATTCTTGCTCTCCAGAGAGTAGCAGGTCATCCACGTATTGCTTTACTTGTACACCTTCGGGTGGAGAGAAGGAACTCAACAGGTCCTCTAGAGCCTGGCCGAAGAGTGTGGGTGACTCGGTGTAACCTTGAGGGAGTCGAGTGCAGTGCAGTTGCTGCCTCCTTCCAGTATCAGGATCCTCCCAGGTAAAAGCAAAGATGTTTCTGCAATGAGAATCTAGGGGATGTGACCAGAATGCATCCTTTAAACCGATCACGGAAAACCAGAAGTGGGTAGGTGGTACTTCACTTAGTAGCATGTAGGGGTTCTTCACCAGGGGATACCTGGCTTGAATCCTTTTATTAATTTCCTGTAGGTCTTGGACTAACCGGAAGGTCTTGTCTGGTTTTTGTATGGCCAAGATGGGGGTGTTATATGGGGACTTGCAAACCTCTAAAATCCCATCCTCAAGTAGCTCTTGGATTACTGGTTTCAGCCCTTTCTGTTTCTCTTTTGACACAGGATACTGGGGGACCTTCACCGGTCGGCTGTCAGGTCAGTTGTTATTGGGGAGATTTCCATCTTGCTTTGGCTACTTGGCCTGGCCCAAACTACAAGGTCAATTGACTGCTCATCGTGTTGGGACAATGAAAATAATTTAACTTTCATTTGTCCCTCGTGTGGGACCACTCCAGTCTTAAGTGGGACTTGGAAGTCCCGGACAAGTAAGTTGTTTCCAGCCTGAGGCAGGAATAGTAAATCACCTCGTTGGGTGCGTCCATTGCCAGACAGAGTCACGTCTTTGATAATAGGAACCGGGAAAGATTCTCCCTTGGCTCCGCTTATAGTCAATTTTTCCTTGCTGATGACATAGCCTCTTGGTTTCTGGGTGACACAGGTCCTTTTGGCCCCTGTGTCAACCAGAAACTCCATCAACTGCTCCTGGGGGCCCACTTTTAACTTTATCAAGGGCTCTTTAAGATGTTTACGCCCCAGGAGGTAGAGCCTCTGACTTCCTCAATCTTCCAGGGACTGTCCTTCCACCTGGAAGGCCCCCTGGTCCTTCAATTTCTTAAGGCACTGCCGCTGTACGTGGCCTTTTTTTTGAAAATAAAAGCAAATAGGCTCCTTGGGCCTGGTGTCCGTTTTGGGCTCAGAAGCCTCTTCTTTGAAAGCAGGGGGGCAGTTCCCAGCCATCATTATTCTGGCCTTGGTCCTCATCTTCTTCTCGTCTCTCTTCACGTACACCCTCTGTTCCTCCGCCAACAGCTCATCCAAACTCCTCTCTGGCCATTTCTCCAATTTTTCCAATTTCTTCCTAATGTCCGGCCAGGAGTGTAACACAAAGTGGAGCTTTAACATTGTTTGTCCACCTTCACTGTCAAGATCAATCTCAGAGTACAGCCTAATATTATTTCTTAACTGGGTGACCCAGCAGTTGGGGATTCATCTTTTTCCTGCTCCCCACAGAATGCTTTCTTCATATTGTTAACTCTAGGTACTGCCTCTTTTATACCTCTTGTTATCAGCGTTCGGTAGTCTGTCATGCTCCTCCGACCTTCCTCTGAATTTGGGTTCCAATTAGGATCTTGCAGGGGCAACTTATGTTAGCCAATTGGCCCTCGGTTATTTTCTTGATCCCAAATATTTATACCTGCCATTCTAATCATCTTTCTCTCCTCTGGAGAGAACAGAATCCACATGATGTACTGCAGCTCTTTCCAAGTATAAATATTTGGGCCCAGAAATAGGTCAAATTGTTCTGATAAACCAACAGGGTCACTCAATAAGTTTTTCATTTCTTTCTTAAATTCTCTTACCTCCACTGAGGTAAGAGGTGCATTTACGTACCCAATTCCTCCCTGTGCTCCTCCCATGGGTACGTCCCTCAGTGGTAAAACCCTGGAATCTTGGGAGTCACACAAGCAGGTGGTGCATTCAATTTTGGTGCCCTGTCATTTTCTGGTGGAGAACGCTGGGCCCTCTGAACCAGGAAACGTTGAATTTGAGGCCTGATTGGCAGTTTTTGATATGGAGGGGGATGACAGTCTACCGTCACCAATCTCAGTTACTGAATTTGAACTGGTTGGGTTACCCATAGTTGAGAAATCGATAATTTCAATTTCAGGGCATGAGCGGTTATTGTTGACAGGAGGGAGCACATCAAGGGGGTCTTACCTTAGCTGATTTAATTTTAGTTTTGGTGTCTCCTTTTTATTTTCCTTTAATGGTAAAATTGAATTTGGTTTTCCTTCTTCTTTTTCTTTTGCCCAATATTTAAGCCAAATCTCTGTGTATTCCAGTTCTTCAGAATCCAAAGTGGCTTTGTAGTGCACATACGAGTACAATGCTTTGCAAAGCCACTTTTCATTTGAGCCACACTTGGGCCAATAGAGCCCATCTTTTCTAATTTTTCTTTTAGGCCATTTCATTACACAAAATTTAATCATTTTACATTGGTCTTTTTCTTTTGTTAGAGGATGCTCTTCCCATTGTTTTAGCATCAGCCCCAATGGGCTTTCTGGGAAGATCTTATATTTCTTTAGCTGATCCTTCCTCTTGCTTGTTGTTTGTCCCATGTTGGTTAAGCAGGAAGGGACAAACAAGTAGCTGGAGTAGGATGTAGTGGCCTGTTTTTGGGTCTTAATCAGCCAAGGTGTATTAAACTTTAAGGAGAACCTGAAGACCAATAACCAGAATTAGGAATAAAACAAATAGAATGTAAATCAATGCGTGGGAAAAACACAAAAAGATCTCAAAAGCCATGGGAACCAAAACAAAATTCAAAATGGCAGTCTCCTGTAAGAACTAAACAAAAATGGCTGCTGTGGGAATGAAAACAAACAAAATGGAGTCACGTGAGAACTCAAAACAAAATGGTGACCTTGTGAGAACCAGAACAAAATGGAGGTCTCTGGAGAACAAATTTTAAATGGTGGCCCTTCCCGCCAGAGAAATTTTAAATGGAGGCTCTTCCTCACAAATTCAAAACAGCGGCCCTGCCCAACTACCAGACAAACTTAAAATGGCAGCTCTGCCTGCCAATTAAAAGTCAACATCAATTACAAATAGTAAAACAAAAGGAATAAACACAACTATATAGTACTAAATAGGTATTTGTATGAAGCAAATAAAACTAATCACTAAAACAAACCACCGAATTATACTATCAAAAGCAACAAACAAAATAAATGTGCTAACAAAAACTGACCATAACAGGCCAACCAAAAGGCAATCACACATAAAGGCAAAATGCAGTATCAAGTGAAATGTCCCCTCTCACCAGAGGATGTTTAAAACAAAATGGCCTCCAAGGTCTCTTTAAACAAAATGGCGTTTTACCACCCCACACTGTTGGACCTGGTCAGGACCAACAGTCCACACCACAAAAATGGCTTCCTTCCACACCACAAAAAAGGCTGACAGTCACAGCACTAACACACAGATCCAATCAATAGCTCACCGGTTTCATGCAGGATAGGGGCAGGCGAGCA